>MU943434.1:0-16475 GCA_036418165.1 Cooperia oncophora | reverse complement strand
TGATTATCCCTACCCAATTCTCTTCGCTCTCAGCCAACCGAAGCAGCCTTTTTTGGTAGATAAGGCCTGCTTTTCTGAAGTCATAGACGGCTCGTTGCGTTCTCTGAAGCGGTTGACGACGTCCTTCAGCCACCACTTCAGCATATTCAATGTAACGATCGAGCGAGTGATCTAAGGTCGGGATCGGAGGCTTCGGAAGAGGACCCTGAAAAGCGTATTTTCATGCTTTATCGAGAGGGAACTATATTCGGGATACCCTGCCATCCAATGCAGTACCCATACGGTTCCCACATCGATCTCACCAAAAATTATTCCATCTCAGGGTGAACGAGGGTGACTGTACTTGCCAGTGATTGAATCCAGTTGATGCCGTTACAGTAATGGGTATATTAGCTCGCGGAATATCGGGCATGTAGACCAGGAGGGAGAAATATGCGGAACTATAGGGAGATCCTTAGGAAGCATAGGCTAGACACCCATATGCCCTGGGTCTTGTTGGCGCGGATGCGTTTAACACGAATTAGCCCACCGTTTTTCCACCTTTTGTTGTCGCTTGCCCGCTCCAACCATTCATGGGGAATGGGCTGTCTCACTGATCGGCTCCTCTCAGGATACGCCGCGCCCATGACGTCGATTCAAAATCGCGTTAGCAACTAAATGGCAGCTATGCCATTTGGCGATTTTTGTAAATGTATTATATGAATTGTTTTGATATTTTTACAAAGCTTTTTGTACCAGCTGCGCGATTTTGAAAGAAAGCTGGGCTTATTAACTTTACCGGCACTTGTACTGGAATCCTATATTGGGATAGTGGGTAAGATGAGCATCCCACTTGTCACAAGAAACCCTCTCACAGTTCTGCTTGGTAGGTGCATCAGATGGTAGTCTGCGAAGCTTGTGAAAGCCACCTGTGAGGACCTGTAGGGAGTTTCAAGCTCGTTCGCCCCTCCAAGACCACTGCGGTATCACCTAAGTGAGGCCTGTTAATTAATATTCACTAGCTGAAGGAAATACCGAAAGCAAGAAGTCCCGGATCCCCACCATTTTAGTCCAAGCACCCGCAGGCATCTCCATTTCAGAAGGAGGCCCTCACAAATGGGGAAAAATGGGAACAAAAAGGGAAAAATGCATTCCCATATACAGGAAATAGGGAGGGCGTGGCTACTTGCCTCATTCGAACGCGGCGACAGCTGAGCCCCTGGTGGGGATGTCTTCGTTTTGGGACAATTCTATACATGCCCTTGTCTAGCGTAAGACTGGATGAGGGCTGGAATGGAAAGATCCAACCTGAAAGCGGGTCGCAACTTCCGGATGAAATAGGCAGCCACGCTCTCCCATCTCCGAGTTATGGAATGGGATTACGGACACCAGATCTACCGCTTTTTTGTGAGAGTTAGTAAAAGGATTAGAAACGAACATCGTTCTCATGTGGATCATCGAAGTGAGAGACTAAGGTTTTCGCCGCGTATGGCCATCTTATCGAGGCTACTACCGCCAGGAGTAATACCAGGTCTGAAACTTCGTTTGAATACAGGAAAAGAATGTAGGCAACAGCCTTAATAACTGTGATAGCTTTCTGTAGCAAATGTTTACAAGGTTGATCCGCAGTTAGAAGTTGATGTTCAGAAGTGATGTCGCTGACTCGATTCAAAAGAGCATGATGTATCGAAAACTCAAAAAAAACACATATGGTTTCTCCGAATTGCTGAGAACTGTAGTTGGAGAGGGACGATGATGCACTAGAAAGGGCAGTGGAGAGCGAAAAAGGACAAGGGCAGGGAAACGCAAAATGGCCAACACTGGAGCGAGCGCTGATGCAGAGGACCCATCACCTGAGCTCCAATTCTAGCCATTTTCGAAGACTTGAATGTAGTAAAGTCTAGTAAAGCCTCGGCGGTCGTGAACCTCGTCATCTTGTAGGGTTGAGAGGTTTTCTAGCCTTGGATCATAACGGTGGAAGGCGGAGTTTGAAAAGACAGTTCGCCAGCGACCAAGTGCTCCGTGCAATTTCTCCGTGAGTTTGCCGAAATGCATCAGCATTCGCAAAGAATATACCACTTTCATCACGAGAAAGGGCGAGATAAAAAGCTAGAGACGCTGGTTGTTGCAGCCATTGCATCACACGATTACTTTCACTTTGCAAGACAGCGGCTTACAAGCGAGTTTGCGTGCCGTACAACAGGTTGCCATGGGAGCGTCGTAGGCTGATTTGCATGATGCTCTTGTCGGAACCTGGCTGCACGTTGAGTCCTGCTGATTGTCTTGCGTAGTCGCGACGTCTATGAGGACAGGCTGACTCGTTCCAAGGTGCCCCACTGGCTAATGGGGTGGGGGGGAGTGGAAGGCCTCTGTTGCGCTATTTCCCAATGTTTTTTTTGCATCTATTACTCTACTGTGAGTTACTTTATGGAACTCTGTTCATGGTGGAGCACTGAATACCCTTAACACCTTATCGCGGGAATTGTCTTCAGAATAGACCATAGGTGACCAAGTTGATGAGTAAAGGCGATTGTGAGCACTATCTTGCCCACTGAAGAATTAGTGGAGGGCGATCGATGCTTCTAACTAGGAAACATTCAGTCCAGCTCCAGATAGCTCGCCAGTCCGCTTTTAAGACACAGCTCGCCAGTGCTGCTTTTAAGACACCAGTAATGTGAGTATTACTGAGACGCAATAAACCGAGCTAGAAAACAGCAGGAGTACTAGAAGCTCTTCGGAGGGTTCTTGCTTGAAAAAAACACAGACAGATAGTCCCTTTGGTGGGATTCTGCCTCAAGAGTTCTTATAAGCTTTCGGCAGTGTAGGCTAATGCGAGAGAAGAGCATCGCGGAGGGTATGCCCTTAGGCTGCCAGCGCTGTACTATTATACCTTGCATGCAAAACATCTTTGAAAATTAATGAAGCGTGCAAAAAAAGTTGGATGATCACGAGGGAAACGAAAAACAGAGCCATGTTAGATGTTGATATCGGTAGCTGTGGGTGTTGTCATGAGAACGACGTCTGTTTGACAAGGAACAGACAGGGAAGTGAGTTTCCGGAGAAACGGTCTAATCATAGCCCAGAAACAGAGGAGCTTTCAGAGGCAACAGCTGCAGTGACTCGGTTTGGAAGAAGTGTCGGAGCTCAAGCTTCGTGTCGGAAGTGTCGAGGAAGTCAAATCTAAGAGCCATTCACTGTTTACTGTTTAGTCAGCATCAAAGCATTGCTTTCTGAGAATGCATTATCCGTGGAACACTAGTCTAATTGGAATTGCAGAAACTAATTAATTTCATTGCAAGAAAGCGACAAAAAGGCTGAAAGCTAAGTAGAAAAGGTTTGAGATGCAATAAAAATTGTAGGTGGCTTTTCAGCTCTCGAATTCCCTCGCAAAGAACATGCTAAACGCGAACAAATTTTCTCATTATGTAAGAGGTGTCAGTTATATAATGGCAAAATTTATGGGTGGCTTTGGCTTCCAGGTAGCAGAGTTCAAGCGACGGTCTCTGTAGTAAATTAAGAAAACGTGAAATGAGCGGCAGAATCATTCGCTACCCGTTTCGTACGGGTTCGCGGGCAGATTAGTTGCTGTTCCTACTCAAGCACCTTGTTTCACAACGGCGGTGGACAAGTCCCCGGCCTCATCGGCGCGCGAGTAAGCACTATAGCCGCCCCCTCTCACTGGCCCAACCAGGAAACTGGTCAGGACAATCGTGAATTCTCCGCTCCGTCGCAAGCGGCGATAGGCCATTTGTGTGCTGCTTTAGCCAGACGTTTGTGGCTATTTTCTGGTATTAGTGTCTATTAACCCCATCTACAACATGACTAGGAAACATTTCCATTGGTTGGGGATTTTGATCAAGTCGCTGGCGACCCTACCTTTTTCTAGGGGGTTGGTACTTCCCCTCCCCTTCCTCACAGAGCGAAGGGGTGGAATTCGAGGCAAACAGGAAAATCGCACGAAAAGTCAACCACCTTTTCCAGAAAGCCAAAAAATAAACAGAGACTAAATACGATCCTCCCTCCCAACACATCGAAATAAATTTTTTTCAGCCCAAATACGACCCCCTGTTGGGGATTCCCCAACAACGATGTGCCCTGCGCGCGGCGAGGTGTCCAATTATGATTGTCTTGTTACGTAGCGGAGCCAAGCCATCTTCATTGGCTCTACCCAGCCACTATAACAGGAGACCCGCCCAAGAAACTAGTTGTCACTTGAAAAGGATCTGCGGCGACAATATCGACCACAACATAACTACCCGGTAATCTCGTCTAATCACATCCTGCTAGCCCTCTTCTCGCTTGTACAAATCATCGGCTCGTAGAACTAGGGAGGTCAGTTCAAAGCCCTGGCGTTTCTTGGCGTCCTTACTTGGACCCCACTGGCCAGAATATACGATTGCTGGCTCTGCCTTGAACCTTCTGCCCGTAACCAGCATACTTGTGATGAGAGTTTGATCAGCTAGACAGACTCTGAAAGTTCTTACTTATCAGTCCAAAGAAACCGTGACTTAACGTCCTGCGATGTCGCGAATGGAAGTAACTAAAGTTACGGTTAAGTGGTAAGGTTTACGTAGCAAGACTTTTCAAAAATGCCTCTTCTGGACCAAAAAGGGCCCAATAGTGCTAGAGAAAGCACCGTGCGGCAATGGTTCGACAAATTTCGTTCTGGAGATCTCAGCCCTGAAGATGAACCTCGTAGCGGTCGACCTAAAGCAATACCTGACGAGGATTTCGAAGGCGTTTGTGGAGGCTGACCAATCCCAAACACTTCGAGCGGTTGCAAAAAAGCGCAAATCCACTGGATGGTCTGGAACGCATTGGGAAGGTGAAAAAACTCGACAATTGGGTGCCCCACAATCGGAGTGACCGGCAGGAATCGGCACGTCTCGAGGTTCCTTCTGCACTGCTTTTGCGCAGCAGAAACGACCTGTTTTTAGGCCGAATTGTCACCTGTGATGAAAAATGGATCATGTATGATAACAGGAGACGTTCCGGACAGTGGTTGGATTTCGACGAACCACCGAGGTAATTTTCAAAGCCGAACCCTCACGAAAAAAAGAATTGCTTGGTCATGCGGCTGGTGTGATCCACTATAACCTTTTATCACCAGGCCAAACCATCACAGCAGAACCCTACTGTGAAGAAATCGACGAATTGTACCGAAAATTTTGTCAGATGCAGCCAACACTTATCAAAAGAAAGGGTCCGATTCTTTTGCATGACAACGCCCGCCCACACGTTTCACAAATCACTATCCATAAATTGAACGAATTGGGGTTGAAGTTCTACCACACCCACCATATTCTCCAGACCTTTCACCAACCGAAACTATCACCTTTTCAAACATTCAGAACTTCCTTGCTGGGAAATACTTCATCAATTAGGACCAGGCAAAAAGCCTTCGTGGATTTCGTGAATTTTCGACCAACTCAGTTTTTATTGTTGTGGGATTTCCCGACTGCTGTCACATTGGCAAAAGTGTGCTGATTCGAATGGTGCCTATCGATTAAATCCGATGAGTATTAAAAAAGTTACGATCGTTTAAAGTGAAACACCCAAAACGCTGAGAACTTTCCGGACAACCTAATATTTCGTTAGTCTTCCACAGTTACGCGGTTATATGGGAATTTTGGGCATGTGAGGGAATACATACACCTGACTCGCAAAGAGACATCTATGTTGTCGAAACAAGTTTCTTTTATGAATAAGAAAGTGGCCATGTTTTATCTCCCAATAAACCGCGGTATTATCGCGATGTACTATTGTTACTTGTTTAGCTGAACAGGTGATCGACAACGATAGTTTCAAAGGCAGTTGGCACGATAAATCCTCCAAGACGAGCATTACTAATACACCTGGGAGGACGAAATTCCGCTACCCTGAGCAGGCGCTGCATAATGCCTTCTTTTCCAGGGAAGGTGCCCTTAGAAGGGCGCTACCAAAAGCCACATACGCTTACGTCCTAAACCCCCCTGCCGCCGCCGCTACAAATGGAGCGGAACTGTTTCCAGACGCTCTAATTGATTCATTTGCTAAGCAAATTATGAAGGGAAGGCATTGGTATGAAGCGGTCGTGATGCTGCATGGATGGATGAAGTACACATAATGCAGCCCGTAGCCTTCGATGCTATATGGTATGAATGCCTTCGTAAACTGCGTCGCAAAACTTGATTACACAGTGAGATCGGAGGCTTTTTCTCTTTTTTCTTCGCCAGGATTTTGACCGTTTCACTCCGTTCTTTCGCCATTTCCCCACTATACAGCGCCCTACTAGCATTTTAGGCTAAGTAAAGAAACCATCACATGCTATGCCAACCTTTATTGTGTTGACGTTTTGCGGTTGAGTAGACTTTCTGTGGAGGTGATTCGATTCACAGCAGCGGCCGCGGTTAGCGCAGATGGGAAGTCTTCAAAGGGATCACAATCATTTCGGTAGCAGCAACGGTAAAGGAATGCGATGATCACACGGCTGTTGTCAACCGAACATGCTCTCGCTGCGAGGGTTCAGAAGTGTTTTCTTATCGCGTCTACTGGCCCAGCAGGGCAAGGGAGGATGGAGGAGAGAGTGAAGAGAGGAAAAGAAAGATGGAGGAAGGAAAAGGAGAGAGATAGAAGCTTCATGATTGAAATATATCCTGAGACGGGAACGCTCCAAAGATTCCGCATCGGCGCTAGCCGCTGCTTATCTAGTGAGTTTGGAAGGAGCTCCGAAAGTGGATGCCACACTCTCTTGTGGAGTAACAGGTTTCATTACAAGGAATCAGCTAAACGGACTCGTCCCATGCCGCGGTCTTTTGGCCTTTACCCAAACCGCTCTTCAAGGCTGAAGAAGCCCTATAAAAGGTGTTTCCGACGTTCCCTTCGGCATTTTCCCAGATTAGTCACTTGACGACCTCTGTTCCATAGCACCGTTTCCTACGTTTCTTATCGCAATCCGTGCCTCCAAACACAGCAGGAAAGAGGATCAGTGAGTGTTCACTGCAGAAACTCCGAGAGAATACTTTTCGAGTGTAACATATCCTGAAGAACTTCATTTACTCATGATTGTTTCCGTCAGAAGTGATTTTTTCATTGCACGAAAAAAATCTTATCTGTTTATATGCCTTATGAGGTTGCATGGTAAAACACATTTACTCAGTTTGCTTTGATATTTCGGCTGAGTCGTGGCCTTCAGAAGAGTTGCTGAAGTATTAGGTTGTCCGGAAAGGAATGCGCGTTGAATTTTTTGAACTTGTCCATTTTTTTCTCTCCTACTATAGAAGATTTTTGGAGACAGTTTTGTCTATTAGAAAGAGATTTTTATTGTGCTTCTTTTGATATATTTTTGTCCATGTCTACTTTGCTTTTTTTGGGGAAAAAAAGTTGGGAAGAGCGGGTGCCGCACCAGCTGAGCGACGCAAACAAGGCAACACGAGTGGCAATGGCCGGAATTCTTCTTCGTCGCTCCAAGAACAGCGGTTTTTTCGACTCTATTATTACATCAAATGAGAAAAGGGTCTGCTTCGATAACGCAACGAGAAAAGGACAGTGGTTAGACTCCAGTGACCCTCCAAAACGGACTCCGAAACCTGATATACGCGGCAAAAAGGTGATGCTCCGTGTTTGGTGGAATAGCAAAGGTTTGATGTACTTTGAAGTTCCGGAATCGGGTCAGACGGTTACGGCGGACATCTGCAAACACCAATTGAACCGCATGGATCCAGCACTGCGTCTTCAAAGTGTCGAAACGACGTCGACAAAATTTATCCACGACAACGCTCATCCACATGTGGCGAAAATCACTCTAGAAAAAAATTGAGGAATTGGGCTGGAAAGTCCTGCCTCATCCGCCACACAGATCAGACCTGGCACCATCGATTACCATCTGTTCCGGTCGATGCAGAACTCCCTGGCCGAGAGAAAATTCACAAACCGCGAAAAAGGTCCAACTCTGGGTGTCCAACTTCTTTGAGTCGCAGCCGGTCGAGTTCTTCAGAAGAGGAATCCATTTTTTGCATAAATGTTGACAACAAGTCATTGATACTAATGGAGATTGTCTTTTGAATTTATCTTGTTTAATTTCGTTTTTATAATAAAAAATTTTTTAAGCTCGAACGCGCATTCCTTTCCGGACAACCTAATAGTAGGCTCGTGTTTCTAGTAGTAGGTTGCAAACCACCGAGACCCTCTACCCAAAAACCTCGCCAACTCCTACGATTGTAAACACCGGTTATCCTGTAAGGTAGCCTCCCCCCTAGGGCACCAATACCCTTAAAACACCGACTGACCGCCGTTCGAGCAGAAAAGTGCTCCGCCGCACAAAAGGGCTATTGAGCGGTGATTGAGGAATGTAACATCGTTTCTCATTGAGGTAGTTGGAAGAACTAGCAACACGCACTGTCATTTCACAGTCCCCACTGCTATAACAGGCTGTAGGTCATCCTTTGTGGAAAATCGTCTTGAAGCTTTCATTCCTAGAAAGGCATAAGCATCGTTGGAAGAAATCTTCATCAGCTGGGGTGAGTACTTGCCCTTGATTAGTCTATGAGGCTATCAGTATTGCTGGATTTTTTTCCAAATCGCGCGACAAATTTTCACCGGCTGTTGACTTCTCTCGATTTTTTTTTCGTTCCTTATTTTATGAGCTCCATATACGCACTACTTTGATAAAAAGGATAAAAGTCTTCGCCGTTAATCAATCCCTTTGTGGGATGCGGCACGCATTCTACTTCCATTCAGAATCGTAGTGGCTTATTGAATGCGATGTGGCCTATACAATGACTTGCGGGGCCAGCCGAACAAGTCAGTGTTTTATCCTCCCAGACGAATCTGGTACCAATTTACCGCGTCCCGGGGGGGGGGGGGCGCCAGAAGGCTTGGTTGGCCTGGGCGGGTGTCGACCTGGGATTCGAACCCAGGACCGCGCGAGTGGTAAGCGCACCTTGTCACTACACCACCTCCGCCTCACTAGTTTGATATCCATCATAATACAAAACCTCACAGCTAGTGTTTCAATTATTTGAATTAAATAGTTGTCTGATCCCTCCCCCTCCCCCGCCCCTTACTCCATATCCCGTCCTACAGCTCAACGGCATTGCTGGAAACGAAAACTGGAAACTGTTGACGGAAGCTGGGGAGATTGGGGAAGGGTAAGTAAGCTGGGAAAGGAAGTGGTACCGGAGCAGGAAATTCAGAGAAGGGTCGTGCCATTTCACGGACCATGACAGTGTAACCTGATTTCCCAGGGAATATCCAAGATGTTTCTAACGCCTTCCTTGCCGAGAAATGCCTCACATATGCATAAGTGAGACAACAGTTCTAATCGCTTTCACAGTGTATCGCACCTTTCCAGTGGCTTTGCCAAGTTTAGTGTTGTGCCATGACTTCAGGCAGGATACTTCAAAAGTCACCATTATTGTTAACATTGCCTTTCAGGAATGACCGAATCATTGGATATGTGGGGGCTTATAACGCTTATGGGGACCTTTGAAAGGCTCCGATCCTTCGCATCACAATCCCAGTTTGGCGATTGATGTCGTCCGAATAGAACTAGCGTGCTCGAAATTGGTTGTTCAACCCTGGAGCGTTTTCCCTTCTGAGTTCAGGCACTAGTTCCCATCTAAATTGGGGTAATTCTGAATTTGCAAGAGCCCTCTAGATACTCACTCTAAGAATATTAACGCCGATGTGAGACACTGAAGGTTCGTTAGAGTTTTCGAGAGGTTTGACTCTGTAAATTCTCTTTTGAAGTAGCGTTTCATATCAATTTTCTATCCTGTCGAAATTATTCAAGAGTATTCCGTGAAACTTTTGACTTTTAAAATCTCTCTCGAGATAATTGAGCACTTTTAAAGGCAGTGGGCAGAATGGGCTTGAAGGAGGTGAGGACTTGGTGGTGAATCGCTGAAGAGGCGTGGCGCAAGACTTTTCACCGTACTGTGGCGTGCCCGATTGTTGGCAGAATGCACCTTTCAAGGTCTGGAAGCTTCGCCATTGTCTAAAACACAATGCAGACTTTGATCAAACAGGAGATGCCTTGTCAGAGAGAAGATTGAGATATTTGGTTGCCACATGAACCTTACTACAAATGCGACTAAGTTTGATAGTAAAAAGTAGTGACTGTTCAATATCAATAAGTCCGGATCGGATCCTGATCATGGCAAACGGGAAGAAAGTATTTTTGTTTTTCAAAGTGCGCTTCAGCCTCTTCTTCGTTGAACGGAAAGATTCGCGCTTGGTTTTGATTCAGGCGCAAATCCGCAATAATTTCCGTCCTTTTTGGCGTCGTTGAAAAGTGGAGCAAGTGTAACAGCGTTTGCTAAGCATGAGCCATCTTTTTGAGCAACAGGAACAAGACGCAGCTCGCACTTCTAAACACCGAAAATCGCCTGGTCAGCAAAGTTCAAACGGTGGACTTGAATTTACACTCGTACTGAGTTATGAGCCAAAAATAGACTTTTCAGTTCGAGGCATTCTCGCCATTATTAGGGGATAGCCGGTAACCAAAGCGCTGCTGATACCGTCGATACCAAAATACCGCAAAAAACACGTACTCAGCGGTAGAGAACGGCCAGAAGTGAGAAGACGCAGAGGCGTAGCGCATTCGGCTATGGTTGGGCGTGAGTCTGGCCGTGCGGCAACTAGGGCCGAATCGAGAGACAACGCCCGCTATCACTTTCCAAGCCCCGTTCCCGCGCGGAAAAGTGGCACTCTACTGCAGCTGCGGGCCCATTCACAGGCAAGGACAGCGTTTGTCTCAGTCTAATACTATTCTCATAGAAACCGCTAATTTTCCTGCGTTTCAAGAAGAAAATGGAACTTTCGCTCCTGAAGCTCTCGTCGAACCCTTTCTATCGACCATTGAGCTGAATGTGTGTGGCGCTGTAATCAGAAGCGCTTCACCGCACATGTACTACAGACCGGAATCCATTCAAATCAACCAAATCAGCACCTTACTTACGCTTACTGACAACGACACTCTTTGCCTCCAGATTTCTGAATGAGAGATGGGGGAGATCTTGCACTACAAATGTGCACTCGTTTCGCTGCAAAGCCGGAGCGTGTCACGGCGCTGGGTTCAGCCGCCTCACCCAGTTGTTGCAAGAGGTGAAGCGCACGAACTGGCTAAAAAAAGGGCGGGGCGCGCGTCAACGCTAGGGCCCCTTGACGCGCTCTAGCTTCTCCAGCAAAAACTACTATACGTGCTATCTTATTTTCTTTGTACTTCTCCACCAGTACGTTCAACCACCGTGAAATTCAGTTAGATCGGGTAGCAACACCCCAGTTCCCCAGATACCAATGCATTTCTCTTCTTTTTTTCAGGGAGAGAACCCACCAGGCCTTCGCTCCGACTGGACCCCTCGTTCGTTATATTGAGTGAACTTGCACCAGAAATAGGGCTTGATGCTAACGGCTCAGCGTTTCTGCAAGCTTCCCAAACGAGTTCACTTGAGCCTGAGGCTGTGCTATACCCTTTAATCGGGAAGCTGCACAGCAAATGAAAAACCAGCGGCTACAGCCGTGGGGACTGGGTTCCAGATCGTGAGACGGTTACTTCGCGCTGCTACTTGGATTATGAGTTTCTTCAGTGGACCGCAGCGGCCGCGGAGTCCACTAAACCAGTAAGCCAAGTAACCAAAGGCCAGGGTTTCAAACCATGTGGTTTCTTCTTCTAGACTACAAACCGTGCCAGCAAGCTCCAGGCTGTTGAGTGGCCTAGAGTGCAAGAGCTGGAAACCGGTCAAAAAGCAATGAAGCCCCTCGGCGTTTCATGGTTGGCCCACTTGTTTTCAGCATTTATGACTCAATAAAATGATTAATTAATGCTGGCCCTTGCAACCTCCTCAAAGTCCAGGTTTCGCGTGGCCTTCTGCAACCTCCCAAAAGTCCAGGTTTCTGGCTGAATTATTGCGAAGACGAACTCACCGTCAAAGTGCTTCGAGGCCTGACGGAATATCTTGCCAGATGCACCAGGGGTCTAAAAATAACCTTGCCGACAGTCATTTTTCTTTTAGCGAATATTTACAGGGAGTCAGAGCTGACGGTAAGCACGATTTTACAATATTGGAGTCTGACGACTTCTGACGTCCACAAAAGGCGTAGAGATAGTCGAGAAGGGGGGAGAAAATTGAATGGGTTGCAAGCAATTTGTGGTGACTGACTGAAATCATTGGCCAGAAAGCGCGTAGAAGAACCTCGAACGATGCTGAGGGAGCTCGCAGAGGGACACACGACGACGGGCGAGGTAATGTGTTTAATTAGATGAAGACGAAGAGTGCTGAGGCAAAACACTGATAAACCCGTCCAGCCGTCCCTAGAGAACCGTTAACGTGCATCTTCACTAATGGAATAGCCTACTGCTCCCGGGAACAAATGAACGGGCGAAATGGTCTGCACTTGTGTGCAGTGAAGTGAAACAGACCCTTGAAAACGCACCTTATACCAGCCACAGCAATACTGTTCACCAGCACCGTTGCGTTGATCCATTTCAAGCTACAAAATCGATACAATACCGTACGCTACCGTACACACATCACTTTTTTCTCAATCTGTTTAACTGTCTGTGACCTACACCTGTGCTCTGTTATTTCTCCAATACTTTATCAAATTCACACAAATGCAAATAAATAGGGCTCTAAGCGATGCAACAAGCAAATAGACACCAGTCAAACCAACATTTCGGAAACGTCTACCATTGCGGATTCAACGGATCGAAACCGGCTGGAAATTCAGGTTGTGCGAAACTGTTCTGGTAATTGGTCGGCTGAGTACCGTAACCGCCTCCTTGGTAGGATTGCGCCGTGGCTGTCATCTCCGTTGCATTACTATCACTTTCGATTTGTCCGTAGTTATCGTTTTTCAGTGTGGTCATTTCCGGTTTTGGCGCTAGCGAGTCGTACCCGTGCACTTTTTTCAGAAAGAAAATCATTGGTGTATAGGCAATATTCAATATGAAGATGATAATATTCAAAGCGAAGAAGCTCATATTGCCCACAATCCATCCGGCAATGATTGGTCCAAATGCATAGGCCAACGAATAGGAAATGTCCGCAATTGCGTACACTGAACCGTATACGGGCACATGGCGTGTATCCACAAGATATCCAAGCATTGGTAGAAGCGAAGTGTCGATAAGGGCAATTCCGAAGCACACAAAACTTAGTGGAATGATCAGTTGAAGTACTGAAGTTGTGTAGGGTACGGCAAAGCACGATATTCCTTCCATGGCCAGGCCTGTAGCAGCGATGGCCCACGTGTGGTTGGGGAACGCCTTGAGGAGCTTGACGGTGACGTAGACGCCAAGCACATGGGGAAAGAAAGCCGGCAACCAGATCACTCCAACCAACCACACGGGCGTGTCCGGCATACTTTCAGCCATCCAGTTGGTGATTGTGGGCTCGAGAAATGCCAAGGATACGTTCGCCATAATCAGCGCTCCAGAACAGACTGCAATCATCGGATCCATGAACAAGCGCCACATTGGCGTACCTTTTGATACGTTCTCCAGCGGCATTCACTGCAGCACGACGACCAGGCTGAATCACCATGAAAACAGCAAGTGCATCAGCAAGGCAGACAAAGGATAGGATCAGGAATGGCACGGGTTTGCCGGCCTAGCGAATAGAGCACGGATCCAAAAGGTGGTGCAACGAGACAGCCGAATGAGATGAAGGCGAGGAGCAATGCCAAGTGCAGCTGAACGTTCACCTTCTTCGTTGAAACGATCGGCGATCATGGCCAGTCCAGAGGTATCAGCGAAAGCCGAGCCGAATCCCTGCAACACAGAAATCATCAGGAACATTTGGAAACTACCATTTATAACAAATTTTGAAAGAATTATTGACACAAAAAGGAGACGTTCAAAAGCACATACACCCCCCTACTAATCGCTGCGGGTTGACTGGAGGTATCTGCACGACATTCCCGATTTTTCTCCTCAGGTACGATTCCACTCTATGTACGGTATCACCATATTTTTCAGCTCCCTTCAAATTTACTAAAGCAATTCCAATTTTTGGCGAAGAACTGCTGCGACAAAAGTGAGAGGTCCCGTTCAATCTACAAATGGGATGCCAGGGGCACCACGTATGTGAGGATTTCAGATAGGGTCGCTATTTGGTCGCTGTCAGGAGGGGGTTATATTTGCATTTTGGCATATGAGAGGAATGTTTCGCGTTGTTGATTTTTTTTGAAAAAATGATTTCATGATAGGAAATAAGGCGGCGTAGAGTAAAAGTTTTGAGGTGGTTAGGGGGGGAAGAATTCGAGACGGTCTTAGAAATTCTTCCCCAACGGCAGCACGTGTCAGTTCCATCGACAACTCAGGCCACGTCTTGTCGTTGGGGAAATTCGCCGAGGGGAAATTCTTCAGCAACTCCAGGTAAAATCCCCTCCCTAGCGGTCAAGTACTATTCCCATGTCAATCTCCCAACAAAGCATGTCGCACGTCGGGGATCTCCACCGAAGAGATTCGTACAGTTGATAACGTCGCAGTCAGGTGGAGCGGTGTCAGGAGGGGCGGGTGGGCCTGCCCTCGGGCTACCTTGCTTTACCAATAGTCATCGATTAGTGATCGATTCATGATGAAAACAACCAGTGAAGAAAACTCCGCAGGGCCTCTTCTTCCCTCTTGAAACCGCCCCGACTGATTACGACGATATCAGCTGTACTTGCTAGGTGAAGGGAAGGAGGAGTGTGAGGAGGCTTTTGCCTCTGAGAAAAAGTGTTTTCTGTTGTTGGCTTTTCTCGCTTTTTCCTGTTTCTAGTGTGTTATACACCTGTTTACTCCTCCTTCCCCCCGAGCTTTTTGGAAAAGAACTACAAATTTTCCCGGAAAAGTGGTAGGAGGATGGGAAAACTTAGGAACATGGTAGGTAGGATGTTGACGGGGAGGAAAGGTGATCGTAACAGAGAAGGAAATTTCGAGGGAGCGTATTTTGTAACCATTTTCCTCAATGGCAGGACTGTCTCCGAGCGATGCTGTACCTTGATTGAAGGGACCCTTATTCTTGTGCAAGACTGAGTTTCCCGAGGAGAAGGTGAGGCATTTTGGCTGAACCCAGGAGAAGCAGAGTTTCGGGTGGGTGAACCAGTTTTTAATGCGTTTCGCAATACGGTACTTTTGCACAAGATGCCCCATTACGGTCAGTATTTACTAATTAGAGTTATTCAATTTGAAGTGAGTAAGCTGCAGGGATGACGTCAAGGTCCTTCCCTTCCCGAAGAAGAGTATCGAGCTTGAAATCGAGTTAAAGGCGAAAGTCCCCCGGGAAAACGTGGTTGGCTTGGCTCGCGAAATCGAAACCATCACGATATAAGACAGATGCCAGCTATTGGTCCTAGAATTTATGTCGTTCACTGCGATCGTCATTTGAATGACAGGGGTTTATTTCAGAAAGAAATGAGCAAAATGCTGATGGTCTGATGGGGACGGGCTGAGAATAATTGGCTCAAATAATTTTCCAATCCAAAATTAAAGAAAAAAAACCAGTCAAAAAGGATCTCACACCAACCTGTAGTGATCTGGCGAAGAACATGACGCTATAGCTGTGGCCCAGTGCAAATATAGCCGTCGAGCTGAACATAACCACTAGACCGATGACCATAGGAAGTTCGTAGCCGATTCGATCAATAATATAGCCAGAGAATGGATTGATGAATATTTGGATGAGGGCTTTAGAGGCGAATAGCCAGCCAAGTTCCATTTCCTCATCTTTATAGTCGATTTTAGCCCCAACGGCTCGGACGATGACAGTACCGTTGGGGAGACGTTCGGTTTCATTGTGATAACCGTAGAATTCCACAGAATAAGCATGAATATCTCGAAGGTATTTAGGAATAATTGGCACAATAACCATGTAGAGCATGTTATCGAGTAGTAGAGCCACTGAGACAATGACGAGCACGAGCTTCTTCTGATTCTCGGGTTGTTCAACCCATTGCTTCGTGGCTGCACGAACAGCATCCGAGTCGCGGTTTATGATTGGCACGTTGAATCCCATGATGATGGTGTGAACGGTACGGTGATGATAATGACGTCGATGAGGAGGAGCACGGTGATGAGCACGAGCACAGCGAGCACCAACCGATGGGCGGGGCGACTAGCGGTTCATCTCAGAGGCAGACAGAGTCACACGACACAGCGCGGCGCCACACTCGCCTGCAACAGCGAGAGCAGAGTCAATTACATGGATCATCGCTCGCCCCGCCCACCGCTAGCATGATCACTAATCGATAATCGATTCACAAGTGCTCTATACACAAGTTACTGTAGTCTGTGGGCGGGACGTACAAAAACACAAAACTTTATTGGGCATTTTGCTATTTTTCTAGGCTGAAATCCATAAAATTTCGCTCCAGATGACAGGTTAGATGGTACATATCGATCAGTCAGAAAACGTGAACGCTTGCTCGAAACTTGAACTCTAGCCCTGCCCACTCGGGCGTTTAAAGGCATAAGGCACGATAATTTGGTATTTGGTCTAAAATGGTAGAAGGAGTGCTATGTAGTAGGAAAA
>MU943433.1:0-11441 GCA_036418165.1 Cooperia oncophora | reverse complement strand
GAGGCTAGTCGATTTGAGCGGAGCAGAGACATTCGAGAAAGTCGGCAATACTACGTTGAAAACTGGTTCCTGGTGAGTATCCTGCATAGATCAGCCGGGGCGCAATTCGACGACGGGGGCACTCTGCAGTATTGCCACTTCGACATGAGGAGACATCAAGTGGGGGTCTGTAAAAATCTTGTGAAGCCATAAAATGGTACCAGCCAGAGTTTGTAGAGACCATCTGACACCTCTCAACTCTTGTAAAGGGCAACCGCCAACACTTTTAAAGTAATTAAATACCATTTAAATCGCGTGGCTCGATGAGCTTGCTCCAACTTCACAAGAGTGCATAGGTTGAAATAAGACTATGAGTCGGAACTAGTGAAGTAGCGAAAGTGCCTTTCCGACGCTAAACTGCACCCCCAGCCCGTTTGTAACGCCTATTTGCTCCTGCTCGCCACTACTCAGAAGTAACCAGGGGACATCAGTAATCATGATTGAGAATTTCAGCCGAGTGCGTACGACCCTCCTTCCCCCTAGTTCCCTCCTCATCGAGCTGTCTTGCGGAGGGGTGGGGGGAGGTGGATCGCTACGATCCCTCCCTTTCTAAGGAATGTTTTTTTCGCCTTTTTATTTGCATTTTCGTACAACACCCACGTGAGAGAAAAGCAGTGCCAAGCTAAAAATCCCCCTGGCTTCTGAGCACCTTCCAGCAACTATCGAGAAGATTTTTCTTAGATTAAATACGACCCCCCTCCCCTTGTTGGAGAATCTCAACGATGATGTGCCCTGGAAGTAACGCTCTGACCTGGGATCACGTGACTGCTTGAACTTTTACTGGTCCTGTACCGAAACCTGATAGACAGCTAGAGACAGAGTGACTGCAGAAAAAAAAACAGAAACTTGTCGCAACTGAAGGGATGCAGCGCGTGTACAGTCCTCATCATTGCGGACCGGTGGGGCGTGTCAGTGCGGCTCCGTCTTCCGCGGTGATGAAGTCGTTCTGCACCAGTTGTTGAAGCGGGCAAGTGACATTACTGTATTATCCTTCGTATTACTCGTTTTCTACCACTTTTTGTCGCATACGCGTTGCAACAAAAAAGGCTGAGAACGGCTTCAACAGTGTGCGCACTCCTACTGGCGGACACGCCCCACCGGTCCGCAATGATGAGGACCTATACACTCCGTTTCCCCAGAGATGGAAAGTCCGTGTAGTGCGTACTTTAGACGTTTCCGGGCCCCGCTGCATTTCTGCTAGGATATTGCAGTTTAGAAAGATTGTAACCATGGACTTTATACCATGACAGCTAAGAACACATTTGGGGCCTGATTTGTCCCGACGAGGGCATTTTGTATTATTATTGCCTCCCTAGTTCCGGTTTACAAATCTCACTCTGGTAAAACTTGTGAACTCTTGTGAAGCTGAAGTAAGATCGTCTATCATCCTAAAACGTGTCAACTCGAGAAACGGCTGCCTAGATGGGTCGACACATCTATGGAAAGCAAAATGCCCCCCCCCGTCGACAAACTGCGCCCAACATTTGTATCGAATGAAGTACTTCACAAACAACGTTCAAGTAGTGTACGCCGCCACGCCCACTCCATCGCTGGGACGTGCAATGTAGTCCGTGTACCCGTTGTGCGAATTCAGTGATGTGCGCCCTCCCTTTAGGTCAGAGAATGCCATGCAAAAGGAAACTGCTATTATTTCCAAAAGTTTTTCATAGCAGTCCTGCCCCTTCTCTTCAATCCTCTACCTGCTCGACAGCGAAACTCTTTGAAGGCTGTTGTTAAAGGGAATCATATCCAAAAGGGAAAATTAAAAAGACTGGTCGTATTTTGCAAAAATTTCGCACAACACTTTGACGTGCCAAAAAGTATGTACGTAGGGAGCAGCCGGCGCTGCGATAAGCGCTTTGCTAGCACCATGACTAAGTTGTTTAAATTACTACAGTATGTCGAGCAAGTGGGCAGCAAGCACTAACCAGTTGGTGCCCGCCATCGCAACGCGCCCACACACACTCCTTATCCCTGAGCCAGAGTAGGCGTGGCATTTGAACATGGCACGGAATTGGTTACTCGTGGAATATTCCAGTCTGGGACAACTTGTTCTGTGTTGGACAGAGACACGACAACAATTGTGTCAAGATGAAAATATCTCACAGAAGCATAGACAGGTTTTAGGTTAAGTTGAATGCATGCGGCCACGCCTACCCGATCTTAGGGATTTAGAGTATAATTTATGAGGCAACCTCCTTTTTCAATCGACTGATCGTTTCCCTGAACCTCTATCCTGTCAGAAGAAAATTTTATGGATTTCAGTTCTATGAGTTTGAGGCACAGATGTAGGTCACACATCAAAGACAATTATTTGTTTTTGAGTACATGAATAAAATTAGCTTACCTAGTAAGTTAAAACACGGCAATGAAGGAGTGCAGTGACAAATTGAGCCGCAACCGGTCCTGAAACGAAATCAATGCCATTTAACTGAACATCACAATCAGCAATCGACTAGAAGCACGGTAACACACATAGATGATCTTATTGTTCACATTTGAGAGCAAAAATGAGAGTCTGGGAACGGCTGCGTATACCCATGTCGGTTGCCCTCTCTCATACTCACGTCTCTGCCACTCTTTCGTCTGGATTCTCGCCGCTTCCGCAGGGACTCCCCTTGTTGCACTCAGATGTGGATTGCACCTCGATCCATGGATATCAACCCGAATATCATTCGCCAAAACTAAGACTTAGGTAAGTAAGAGTAAGACTTTCGAGAGCGAAGCCCAAGATAGGTTGCTGTTAGATTGCCTGTGGTCCCTGTAACGCTTCTCTTGGAAGAATCTTTTAAATGCGGTGGTGGTGAAGAGTGAAGGAATATTCTCCACGCAACGATGATCCAATAACGGTAGATGATGATTAATAGCTGAAACTAATTTAATAATATTTATTAAATTAGTTTTAGCTATTAATTGATAAAATTACGAAGATAACTGAACACCAATAACCGAGCTTTCAAAGAAGGGCTAATCACGGCTGCAAGAATCGCTTCCCAAGTAAAACCTCTGTTGTGGACTTTTCAGACTCCCCCTCGTTCCCGCTGTACACAGCAGAACTTCAAATACCACAATAATGTATCACATCACGTTTGCAAGGGAGCGTAGTTCAGACTGCACCCACATAAACAGTATTGCTCAGATATGGAGGAGGGGGAGGGGTTGTCTAGGTGCTTCACTTAACCACGGTGTCCGTTTGAGACAACTATCATCCTGCCTTGTGCTAAACAGATGATGAATGCCATTGTCCCAAAAAGGTACAACGCCTTCCATCACAGCCTACTGGCACGTTCAAATGAAGTGTGCAGAAGGGATCAAGGGGAGGGGGGGGAGAGGGAAGGGTGTAGCGAGCGCGACTGGGCTAAAATCAGCAAGAGAAAGTCTTGACAACATGTGGACATGAGCACCAGCTGCGATTTCCTAGTAATTAACTGCCTTTTTCGGGAATGAAGAAGGTGTTATATATCCAGGCCAGGGAGATATCAAACTCCCAGATTTTTCCCGCTTCAGAAATTCCTACTCCTAGCAATTTTTCAAATTTTTGTTCAGTTGTGACCTCTGTGCATAACATTTAACCCATACGGAGTTGGGATACACATCTTCCTCCCAAGAGAGTAGTGAGGGTCAGGAATCGTAGCCTTGGAGATCCCCAGCGACAAAATAGTATTTGGTCGCCAGAGAAGAGGTATCGACTTGTTTATGGGAAAAAGTTCTTTCAGAGTTACGATTTTCTCAGTTTTTTTCTCGAACAAAATGTTCCGGCCAGGTTTTCCGCTTGATGCACTTTTTTGGGTAATAAGTGAATGATTTTCGAAAAAAAAAACTCTGGATGAGTGATTGGTAAGAAGGTAGGGGGTGTCGTTCAAGCAGAGGAATTTTTTTGAGGGGTGGTAGTAAGCTAGTATTTTTTCAAAGACTTTGGTTATCTAATAACAGGACGTGCCCTGTTGAGCACAGACTTATGCTTGACAATGGGCTGTAATCAATGATAAGCATCAGTCTAGCATAGGCCAACAATATTCAGTATAGTGAGCATTCAATCTGGGAACAGTACCAAATTCACATAAATATTAATAATATAATATATTTGAAAAAGTCATGGCTCCAGTCTATACTTATATGCAATGAATCAATTGTAAATCATCTCTCATCCAAATCACAGTTTTTTTCAGAGCGCAACTTCTTTATTTTAGTGATGATTAGGGCAGCAGTTCAGACTTATACGCACTTTTACGCGTGTTTGCTGCGCCTTGAAAGCGCATTTTACTTAAAGACAATTATCGCGATCAAGTATTGCGGGCAATTGTACTCTGTCATGCACCAGTATTCCATAGTTAGCTTCTCAGTAGAAAAAGAAGCAGAAAAATCTTCGGGAACACCTTGAACCCAAACCTACCTTTAGCAGTGGGGGCGGGGCCTGGACGAGTGTGCGGGCGTGGCTTGGCCGAATTCGATGCGGCAGCCGCAATTGCGTCCCAACTTTCATAGGATACTTTCGAACGTAATACTCATCCCTCGCCGCCTTTTCTTCATTCCTTCATTCCTCTTCTAAGAACAGTTTCGAAAGAAATTAATG
The DNA here is from genome assembly GCA_036418165.1 of Cooperia oncophora. Classification (NCBI taxonomy): domain Eukaryota; kingdom Metazoa; phylum Nematoda; class Chromadorea; order Rhabditida; family Trichostrongylidae; genus Cooperia; species Cooperia oncophora. Next base: position 6,829 of record MU943433.1, on the reverse strand, counting down.
CGATAATCCCCACTCGAAGTCATATTGTCGTCAACAAGAAAGCGAAATGACAACAAACCCCACTTGACAACAAATCTCCCTACCATTGGAAAAGCAAGCACTACATTCCATAAGCAAAAAAAAACTCTAATGGTTCCGCACTTTCACACATGTTTACAAGCCTGACCGAAGTAAGACCTTTAGCTGAGCTATGAGCCAACTTTGGCAAAAATTGCCATCTGGGACGGGTGTCTTAAAGAGACGCGCGGGCTTTAAAGGGACGGATGCAGTTACGGGACCAGACGCCTCGTCCACCTACCGTCTCCGTGAGCCTAGCGAGCCTTGTCGAAATTGCGATAACTTCCTCATCGCGCGCCATTGATGGATAAAAGCGGGATCATCTTCATCAAGGCGCAGAGGGTTCCAGAAGGCGCGAAGTCATTTTGAAGGCCTCTCGAGCGCGGATACTGTCTTTAAGGTGAAGCGGCGTAAGCCTTACTGTCGCGTGCACCACACGTTAAGCCCAGTGAAGCTTACGACCGGCTTGAACTTGAACCTTAACTCCCATTTTGTCCTTTGAGTTACGACCTAACCTTTCCTCTTTTCTCTTCTTAGTAATCAAATAGTCGATTTTCGCGGATCCCTGAATATCTACGCTTCTTGAAGAGCACCGTAAGGTGCATGAAAAATTACTCTTTTAAGGGACAATGAAATTTATTCGAACAATTGTAGTGGGGGTTTGTGCTGCATTAAAGGCAGTTGGCACGATAGATCCCAAAGACAAGTGGGATTTATACGCATGACAAGATGGAATTCCACGATCCTGAGCAGGCGTTACGTAGCCCTTTTCCAAGAAAGGTGCCCTTATATAGCCCTATCAAGCTACATACTGAGCTGAACGTACACCGCGCCCGCCCCTACCTGATGCCCGTACTGCTTCATTTGCTAAGTAAAATCTGAAGAGAAGGGACCGGCCGCGGTACATGCAGTGTACGTACCGTAGCGGTTATTGACAAGGTGCCTACGGGAAACTCGTCCGAGATAAGTCAATAAAACGAAGGCTTCTCTTCGCAGGTTTTCTTCCTTTTCACTTCATTTTTTCGCCATTTTCCACTATATAGCGCCCTGCTAGCATTTTCAGACCGAGTACCAAATTATCGTGCCAACTGCCTTTGTCCTGGAAATTTCTGTCTGCACAATTTTGTTCATGCATTTCTGTTTTTTTTTCCGAATTTCAGAGGAAAGCGCTCGAATCTATTAATTTTCCATAGGTGTAAGGAAACGGATGAAATATGTTCACTCATCAAATCTCTCGCCCAAAATAATCAGTTCTAGAATTAAACTGAAACACAAAAACACACAATACATCAATCACTTCATCACAAAATGTAAACACACGTCATCGTTGGGGAAATTCCATTGGGAATCACATTTGGTCACTGGGAAGCGGGTTACTTGGGCAGGAGACAGTCAGTACTGAAGAAAAAGCTAACGAAGGTCAGTAAGTTTAGAGTAAGCACGGTCAAGAGTCATGTAAAAGTTAGAGCTTTCAACCATCTATGAGCGGGTGTCAAGTGCATGGCGCTAGGTCATTGGTGGCAATCAACATATTCTCGCAGTCAGTTCAACGACGAAACGCGTCCTGGAGGCCTATAAAGGTTTTTGAACGAAATATGTCACAATTTTACAATAAGATCAAGTTTTAGAATGGCTGAAAATTTTGCAAAAACCCAGCTGAATTATTTTCGGACGTCAGGATCGTTAGAAAAAAAATGCAATTTACAGTGGCAAGCGGTAATTTACTCTTCAGTGGAGTTTTGGTTTCGCCAGCGATTCATATTAAGAAATGTGTGGAAGTTCAAAGAGTAAAATCTCGCAATTCGCCCACCTTAAATCCAAGAATGGCGCAGTTCGGCGACCGGGGGGGGGCATTTTGTACTATCATTGCTTCCCTGTACCTGTTTACTCTGGTGAAACCTGTGAACTCTTATGAAGCTGGAGGCCAATCAGGGGGGGGGGGGGGGGGGGGGGGGGGGGGGGGGGGGGGGGGGGGGGGGGGGGGGGGGGGGGGGGGGGGGGGGGGGGTAAAGACCTGTCACAGGTCAAGAAGGGCTGTCTGATGGGTGTATCACCGATGAACGTGGGAGAGTAGCCAAAAGTGCAAAATGTCGCTCTCGCCCCCCCCCCGTGCAGTCGCTGATGCTTGCTCCATCTGATGATATTTTTGCTGGAGAAGCAGGAATATTCAGAGGCACGTCTAGTGGAGGCTATTAGCTAAGAAAAAGAAAATGTTGAACGTCACGGAAATCAGCAGTAAGCTGACTGCTGTCAGAAATAATGGTTCTAATTCGCACAGATGATCCTCTTTAGAAAAGACACATGGTTCGAAAAAACAGAGGCGCGCCGAAAAAATAACTGGTCTGTTATAGTAATATGATAGGTGTGAAACTAAGAGTTGTGACAGGCGATGGGATAAGAAAGCGTACCAATTGCCTTTTTCAAGAGGGGGTTATTCCGGCGGAGGGGCAGTTATTCCGTCTACCGAATGAGTACCCCTAAAATAGGAGTCCAACCACCCAGATGCCTTTGGCCAAAAGTGAGATGTACCATGGATCAGAGCGAGTTTATTGACGGCAGACGCAATAAAATACTGAACAGGGAAACATTCGAGAAGTGCAATAACCAGCTTTAATTATGGAATAAGAGTAATTAATGGCTATTTTTATGTTTTTTTTGGGTACAGAGTTCCTCTCCGGGAATATGACGTCAAGAAGTCCAACGACTGAGCAGTCTATTAACTTATTAAGGGAGGCAAGTAATTATTGGAGCAAACTTCCACGAAACTTATTCGGAGCATTTTACAGCTTTGTATCACTTGCACAGCGGAGTTTGTTATCCTTAATAGTAATACCAACGTGAGTTTGCTTCATTAAGTAGATATTTAGGCATGTCCATGTGCCTTGGGAGGTGTCACTCTTTAAGGCTCAAAAATGTCGTGTTTCGATGCGGCACAGTGAACTTCTGGCTGCGCAACCCTTTCTGCACCTCTTTACATTTCGTGGAGCGGGTTCAGTCAGAGGGTGGCAAGTTCACGTTCGACTAAACCATTTTTGGATTGCCAAGCTGTCTCGTTGAGAGGGAACGGACGACTAAGCCTGAACGTAATCGTACCGACTCCTACGGCATCAAACGCATACGCTACTGCTCCATTTAATGACTCATCTCAACGGTGATCTTCTAATACGTTCGCTTCTTGCTATCAGAACCTGCCATCGGGCACCCCGTCCTCCGCCCTCCTCCCCCCCCCCATCCCGGTATCACATACTTGACCGTGGCGAAAGGTAGCGACTGGCTCAGGCATTCAAAGCAAAATTACGCAGGAGCTTACGAACTGCTTCATGTCAACATTCTGGCCTGAGAAACTTGCCTCGAAAACCCAATTTCAAGCTGAAGTAGGAAGCCGTCAAAACGCCCAAATAAGGCGTAAATATCTAGCAACGCATAAGCGTGCAAAGAAGAGAGAACGCGCGTGCGGGCGAGAGGTCAGACAGAAGCGAGCGATGCACAAAGCTCGACTTTACATGCAGACGGCGTATTGCACTTAGATTTTTACGGCCTTCTTGGACCTGAATGATGAGCTTAACAGCCAGTTTTTTAACAATTAAATGATAAATTTCCGAATACGTCCACTCTCGAAAGCATTTTTTGAGAAAAATTGAACCAGACTTGAAAACTGGGGCAGAATGGGTAGATGGTACCCGAAACGTTCTGTTGACGGTGAATGTTCATTTACAATATAACACTTCATAAAATCATATCAGATTATCGTGAGGCTTCTCAACAGCACAGCACCATGGTGAAACTGCTTAGGGTGCAGATCGGCTCGGTGGGGGCATGAATGGTACTCTGCTGAGCTTGTACAAGCGTCTTGTTAGTGGTACAAGTGAATTCCTGTTGCGCTATTGGCTCACTTGCACCACTCCACAGCTTCACACGATAGTCTTGGTAGGTACCCTGAACTAGGAAAGGGAACTAGCGGAAGTGCAAAGCCCTCCCCTCCCCCCTCCTCTGCCCTCCCACTAAGCCAAACAGCGCCGAAATTAAATCTCGGAATGGGGGAGTTATGAAGAATATTTGGACACTGTTTACCCTTTACTGCCTCGGTTCTTCTGAATTAGGCCAGTTTTTTCACTGAGTTTTCTCTGGAGGCAAACTTGGTGAAAATTTGTTTCCAGGGGCAGTCCGACCTTCTAAATATGAACATCACATCCGTTCAGCCAGAAAACGCCTAGCGCTCGCGCCACAGGCGCCAGCGCCAAAATACTGTGGAGCGCTATATTCGCTGAGCATTGCTCCCCAGCAGTAGTTCGATCTTGTGAACACTGAAACTACATCCGTCCAGCCCGAAACGACTTGGTGCTCACAAAGTAGATGTCGGCACTATGGGCTTATTTTGACCCCTGTGCGTTAGCGCGGACTCTAGGAGATTTCGTGCCAACTGGAGAGAACTGCGAGGATGCGGCCCCTTTTCTCTTCAACTGTGGTAGTGATATTTTCCTTTGCTCAGGTTCAGCCTTAGCAGAGAAAGGACCACTGTCTTGATGTAGGGAACTGTCTCGAGGACAAGTAGAAGTAAACCCGGATCAAGCAACCTCTGGTAATAAGCTCTGAGCGAACTTGTTCATTGAGAACATTTTGGCTCTGGCGCCTGTGGAGCGAGCGCCAGGCGGTTCCGGCTTAAATGGATGTCATATCCTTGTTCAGAAGGTTAAACTGCCTCTGGGAACAAACTTTTAGATATATCTCTCTCTCGAAAAAGAAATTAAGACAACTGGAATGATTTTTGGAAGTTTGGGCAGTAAAGGGTAAATAGTGCCGGAATATTTGCTTCCAAAAGAACATTCAATAAAGAATGACGTGGTTACGGAAAGCAATGAGCATATAGCCTTGTCGAAACTATGGAAACTTGGTAATTTCAAAAATTCTGGACTTTCATGACAATGTAGCGCAACGAACGAACATAGAAGCACATTTTATGAGGGCCAAAATCTCATTAAAGATCATTAAATAGTTTTTATGGACGGATGAACTGGGCATGCAACTACCCGTCAGCACTGGTAGTGCAACCATTAATAGAAAACCCGGAATCGTACACAGAGGGCAGTGGTTCTTGTGGAGAATACCGTGCGAAGAAATGCTAGCTTAGAAAGCTACATATTCTCTTCAGGGGACAGATCCAGAGTTAGGAAGAGTTAGTTTAGGCCGCCTACTCCAGCGCCAATTTTCCCGACGAGTGTACTAGTGGCTCAGAGGTCTGTCTCGGTTATGAAGAAAGTCAGAAATAGGGCTCGGCTTGTTGTCGACGGGGGGGGGCATTTTGTATTATCATTGCTTCCCTAGTTCCGGTTTACAAATCTCACTCTGGTAAAACTTGTGAACTCTTGTGAAGCTGAAGTAAGATTGTCTAGCCACTATCCTAAGACGTGTCAACTCGAGAAACGGCTACCTGGAAGATGGGTCGACACATTTATGGAAAGGCAAAAATGCCCTCTCCCCCCACCTACCGTCGACAAACTGCGCCATTAGGGCGCATTGGTGCAGGCAACAGATGATTTAAGAGATGCTCTGTGCAGATCTTGTGAAGATCTATAGGCAGGGTACACCATCGTTGTGTGGAACAATACACATAAGGGGTTCGTACTTGTCCGCTGGGAGGGAGGGGGACGGGGCGTATTGGTCGTGGGAGACAGGGGTGTCGTATGTGGCTTTGAGAGAAAGTTGCCGCGATGGGAAAGAATTTTTCCCGGTTGTTGACTTTTCGCGTGATTTTGCCTGTTTCATGTGTATTTATAAACCCACCCTCCCCCATCGACAGCAACATTTTTGGGTGAAGTAGGGAAATTTCTGAGAAATTCCTGAAAAAGTGGTAGGAAATTGGGGAAAAATTTTCCCGTTTCACTTTGGCTGAATGGTATGTACCCTCATCCCGCTCGACGGAGTATTTTGGGTGAAAAATTGGACTGGAAAATGTGGAAAATTGGTAGGTAGGTGTTGGGGAAGGGTCGTATCGAGACCCTCGTTTAGGTGGGGGAGGGGTCGTACTGAGCCTCTCTCCCGGAGAGGAGGGGGATCATACACTACCATTTCACACATCACGATGCTGTACCCTGTCTATAGAATCCTGTGAACAAAGTGGCTCTACTGCATCGTCTTGCAACATTTCAAGCGCGTACAAGTCTCACAACTATAAAACTTGTTACTTAACATAAACTAGCAAAGGAGCTAGGGGAAAGTACAAAATGCCCCTCCCAAGGCGAACAGCGCCAAAATAGCCTATTCATTTCAAGGAAAATACCATTAGAGCGCTAAAGTGTCCAAAGCTGAAGACTCCAAGTGCAGCTGCGTAAAAGTACTAAAAAGTTGCTCATTGCGCACTCAAGCGATGCCTTCTCCTGTGCTCCCTACTAAGGCGCTCCTGGGTTCTTGGAAACTGAGAGAGCCACCTAGCACTCAATGTTCTCCCGAGGAAAAGCAGTGCTAGCGTTAGAGATCTTTCACGACCTGCAGTTCAACGAAAATTAGAATTTAAGGCTCAGTTCGGCTTGGTGGGGGCATCGAATGCTACTCAGCTAAGCATGCACAGACCACCTGCGTGGAAAATTCCGCTGACCCAAGTCGTTCACCCGAACAGTGTCTGCAGCATCACACGAGTTTGCAGGTGTGATCAAAGTGAGACCTGTCAGATAAGCTGAACCAATATAAGGAACTAGCAGAAGTACGAAATGCCATCTCCATGCCGAACGGTGTCGAAAACTGATTTCTCGAACCATAAATTATATCAATTTATTTT
>MU943423.1:0-17662 GCA_036418165.1 Cooperia oncophora | reverse complement strand
CCTTGGCGCCACTACTTTTTCCAACAAAGTCTGTATAAACTCGATTACTGGGGCTACTCAAAGCCCTGTTTACGAAAATGACATTCATTTCTCGCCGTGGCGCCATTTGGCGCCATTAGGTGCCAATTTCGCGCCACTTGCGCCACTTTGGCGACACGACCTTTCTCAAAAAAATCTGTATAAACTTGCATAATGGGGTTTCTCGGTGCCCTGATCACGAATGTAACATTCATTCCAGCCATGGCGCCGTTCGGTGCCATTTGGTGCCAATTTGGCGCCACTACTTTTTTCACCAAAATCTTTATAAACTCGCAGCCTGGTTTGTGGAATGGTCACGTGATCGTCTTTTGCAGAGCATACATAAATCACGTGAGCTTGCGGCGCTGGGGCTCTGCGCTCACCATAGCCGCAGTTCACGTGAACAGGACACTGAATAGCCCTAGTAAGCAAGTTTATTCAGATTTTGTCGAGAAAAGTTTTTAGCTGGCGCCATTTGGCGCCAGTTGGCGCCAAGGTGGCGCCAAGTGGCGCCAAATGGCGCCAGCTAAAAACCAATATTCTAGAATATGAGCATACCCTCGGATAGAGCTCGGCGAGCTGATTCTAATCATATATGGGTATCTATACAAAAAGTCAACAGGAACAGCTCTATAACGAAAAAACGAAAAAAAACGCGGATCGGCGTTTTTTTTTTCGTAATTTTTTGAACACTTACGGCGGGTACTGTACCATGATAACTGTCTTCTGTAGGCAAGGTATGCAACCACGGGAATCCTGCTACTGTCACGACTGAAAAATACGAGGTAACAACATAAAGGGCTCGTAAATTAGGCATGCCCATGCCAACTCAGAACGGAAAACCTCTCGGCCGATTGCCGCTGCCTGGTGAGAGGAGCCCAAATGTAAGTACTTAAAAAATGGGGAAATAGCAAAAGATTTATTGATGAAAAGAGAAATGATAGGGAAAAGGACTGTGCTTCGTTCTTTTCGCGTGCACCTTCTGAAATATTGAAAGCTCGATTCCACGAAGTGTGAGCGGCTTTTTTTTCTGAAACGCCAGACACTTAGCACATTTACTCCCATTTTCGAGTGCGATACACCTACAAGGGACCTCACAAGGGAGGTCTTTCAGAGCTCCTATCTGAAAATGTTGTTGTATGTTCCAGAGGCACACACGGGGATTGCTAGGGCGTAGGTCGTTTTTGCTGCACCTATCTGATGATGTGAAGACGGGGTCAGAAAGCCTGTACGAGTTCATGGCGAGCTCGGTGACCGAAAATTCGGGTGTTTTTTTTGGACACACTTCTGTCGGACTCCAAAAGTCTTCCCGTGCGTTTTCCTCCATGCGAACAACAAGAAAAACGAAAAATTCCAGAAACGACAGGGAATCTACACCGTCTTGAGGGGATTTCGAAAGACTCGGGTTCAATCCTATTTCGTCTTGTCTTTCCCAGAGGAGCGCCCTCAGCAAAAACAATAACTCATACTACATCTGATGAGGTTCACGCCACGAAAACTGTTTACTAATGCCAAGCAAACCGTTCCGAAAGTAGGACTTTCACGCATTTGAGAAGATCCCCGTTTTTAGCTAAGCCATTCTAAGACAATGAAGACATCACTCTCTAAGCATAGTATGCCCGAACTGGGTGCTAGTCCTTACCGAATGCCGATGGTGTCCTTCTTGGGCTCGGAATGAGTTACTAAAACTCACCATCAGATAAACTTTCTTCATCACCGTACCTTGCCTTCGCCTTCTTCATGGAGTCTTTCTAGGAAGTAAACAATCTGACTTTTTTTTCCATCTTATTTCCATTCCAGAATGAGTTTTTCCTCGGCAGCGAAGTATTCATGCTGTATCTGCTTCCCCCATTGGTATTTGATGCAGGTTCGTGTCCTTTTACCAAATGTTAAGATTTGAATTTCCTCCAAAGCCGTTAAAAACAGCGGTATACACTGCATCCAAGACAATATGTGAGGCTTCTCGAGCCTTGGAAGCCACTTATGTGTCTTTCCGAAGGGTGCTGACAATTCAGGAAAGTGATCTGAGAAACGCTGTCACAGTGACAACGCACAACTCTCATTTTTCGTAGGACTACTTCAGTAATCATTTTGGTCATAACTCCTATGAGTTGATTTTCTGAACCGTTAAAGCTTTTAGGTTATTTCATGCCGGCACGACAATTCTTCGACAATCTTGGCTCCATTTTATGTTTTGCAATGATAGGAACCACCTTCAACATTGTAGCCATCGGTTTGTAGGCTGGGTTTTTATTTCCGTAAATTTTTAACTGAGATGCGTATAGTACTGCGATTTCTTCAGAAAAATGAAATATATCTGGAGGATACAACAGTTTGTGCTAGATTCCAAAGCATAAGCAGCTTTCAGCGTTTTCCTGCCTGTTCCTTACATAATTCGTTTTTTTTTCTGTTAGCCGGTTCGTCCGGGAATTCTGCATTATGTGGTGGATGGAGAGGTCGGACAACGGTCTTCATAGGAGAAGGGCAAGGTTTCCAGAGCAGATGATCGAACTCGGCCACGTGAAGTGGGACCCACGCCAAGGCGGGCGGGCGGAAATCAAAAATGCGTGACTCAGTTTCAGAACAGTTCGGGACCAGTAAAATAGGCAAACGTGAACAAGACAATGGATAAGTAGCACATACGTACTGTTTAGATAGCTCAATAAATGGGCATCTGTGCGAAAATTAATTAATGTTGTGGTACCGCTTCACGATTAAGAAAAAAATATGCATGAAGAAAAGGAATGTACAGTCCTCATCATTACGGACTGTCGGGGCGGCACAGCCGCGCTGCACTGTGACGCGACAGCGGCTCGGTGACGGTGAATCAGCTGATTTCGATGGAATTCGGCTGCAAATTCCTACTTTTTCAGCTCTTCAAGTGGAAGGTGAGTTATTCTGAACAATTTTGAATTGTACTGGCTCTGATTTCCTTTATTTTTATGTCGATTATTATGCTCTTTTCCTTGTATTTTGCCTTATTTCAGGCATTTATTCAAATGGCTTACATTCTTTCAGATTCATTCAGAGTCAGTACAATTTAAAAAATTCACCTTAAACCTTCCACTTTCGAATTACTTGAAGATTGAAAAAGAGGGATTCGCACAAGCAATTCCATGGAGAATCAGCTGATTCGCGGTCACCGAGCCCGCAGCGCGTATCGCGTACACATTGCAGGGCGCCAAGGACAGCCCGTAATGCATAGGACTGTATTGAGTGAGTCAAGAATTGTATAACAAGATGGCGACCGTCCAACAATGGCGAAGGGGGTTGATTTTAGCGCTGGGCTAACCCGTTCCTTTTTCTCCTTTTTTTCTTTCGGCAAGCGAAAAGGCTGCTTCGTATCATTCTCGTCAATCGTTTTTTACAAGTTGTTGTCGCTTATCCTCTTCAATAAGTGGTGGAGAACGGGCAAGGAGCGCCTCCATCCTTCACCGACACATCCCTTCATCCGCACTGAGCAAGACTGTAAGTCCGTCCAATCCTCACTGACAAGCCCCTTGGCTAGCGAACAAGAACCAAATTGTTGTGTCCCCTTTCCTCAAGATGAGGAAACTGAAATAAAAAATCTACTCTGTGATACTGTTAGGAGACCGTCAGGAGAGTGGAGTGCGAAGTGTGAGCGGCGGGACCATCTCATCAGCTAATACAGATGCATGAGCTGAAACTAAATTAATTCATAAGGTGTCGGTCGATTTCGGTTTTGTTAAGAATGGTTACTGATCTGTGGCCTTGTGTGAGTGCAGTCTACAAAATGATGTCTGATATAGGTGCTATCAGAGCTCTTCAAAAGGCACGGTCCGTATGGAAATCCTAGTGATGATAAAGGATAAAGGATAAAGTCTTCGCCGTTGATCAATCCCTTTGTGGGATGCGGCACGCATTCTACTTCCATTCAGAATCGTAGTGGCTTATTGAATGCGATGTGGCCTATACAATGACTTGCGGTGGCCAGCCGATGTACAAGTCTTATCCTCCCAGACGAATCTGGTACCAATTTACCGTCCCCGGAGGGTAGAAGGCTTGGTTGGCCTGGGCGGGAGTCGACCCGGGATTCGAACCCGGCGCCGCGCGAGTGGTAAGCGCGCCACTTGTCACTACACCACCTCCGCCTCGATGTTTCATAAATGTGGAAGAAAATTCGCCAAGTGAACCGTCTATGGGGAGAAAATGCCAAAGGGAACGTTGGAAACGCATTCGTCAGGCCTCCTCTAGCCTCAAACAACTGTAGAGGTAAAAGACCGAAAAGACCGCGCGCTGGGACAATTCCCGTCGGCTGATTCCCAGTAATGAACCCTATGACTCTACAAGAGACATTGAATGCATCCACTCCATGATACTTGCCCGGGAGCATTACTTTTGGCTGGAAGGCCGACTTTGGAGGCGGAGTCTGGAGGCGGAGTCACTGGAAAAAGGGATGTACCACTGAAGCAACTTTGCGCCTTAATCCCTTTACCGTACAACTTTCCGCCGCGAAACTGGCACAGGGTTGTCCACTCCGGACCGCACTACCTTCCCACATAACCTCTTGCATTTTCATAGGTCATCGCGGACCGTTTCTTCAATGAAGTCAAGGGTGACGCAAAAAAGGTTCTCCTGCTTTTTATGTGAAATCATAAAAGAGGCTCTCATTTCTGGGCTTGATTGATCTGATCTCCTGATCATCACATTTTCTCGTCAGTTGCTAAAACTTATCTCGCTCTGATCATCTTTGCGCCACACACCGAGCCACCATTACTTATCACTTTGGATTCATAGTAATCATATACCTGCTCCAAGCAACATTGCCATGAATTCACAACTGGACTTGGCTAAGGCAATAATTAATATGTACTATTGCCAATTTTGTCAAGAGTGTTCAGACACGTACTAGCTTTCCTCTGTAAAGCTTGTATTACGAAATTGCTTCTAGACTTTGCAGTGAAGGTAATCGGAAGATCACGTTCAATTTTCTTTTCAGCGCTTTCGTTGTGGGCTATTTCTCTAACGGGTTTGTTCTCCGTGGAAACTCCGCTCATTCATTTATTGCTGTTCGGTTCTGTTGCTGCCGACGTCGACCCAGTTGCTGTAATCGTCATTTTTGAAGAACTAGGTGTGAGTGTTCCACTTCAAATCGAGAAATACCTGAAAAAGTTCTCTCAGCAAAAATTTGACTGTAAATTATTCTCCCCAAACTATGGTCGCTTTAGAATAGTGGGTACCTTATACACAAGCTTCCTGGTCAAACTCTAAAGCTGCTAAAGTGCCTTTACAACTTTGTGGCCTCATAAGATTGTGCGTATGACCACAATATACGAATCGAATTAGTGTTTCCTTACATGCGTAAAGAACGCTTCACTAATTTAGGCTCGTGCATGTTTCCCGATCCTTGTTATCAGCTAAAGCGTGCACCAGCGTGGGCTGTAAATGGGAATAATCCACGTTGAGACTATGAAGATTATCTTTATTGGTCGATTCTACCCTAATCAAGGGTAGGGACAAACGCTGCAAGAGTTTTCTCCCCACATGAATACGCTCTAACGGTTTTCTACCAGTCTCATTTTCCGAAGCGGTGCACAGTGTTTTTTTGGAGGAATGGAGGGGGTGGCTGTTCAACGATGCTCTAACTCATAAGGCACGACAATTGTAGTGACTCGGTCGCTAAATGTAAGAGAAGGCTTCATAAGATGGTGAAAAAACGGAGAAAAGTAAGTGTGAAACATAGGGTTGCAAAACCTGCGAAAAAGCCTTGTTCTACAGTGACCAGAAAGCGATTTTCGGACGAGTTTGCAGTGTGAGATCGGGCAAAAACCGCTACTGGTACGATTGTCATGTACGGTACTCACTAGTATATAACACCGCGCAGCAGCATTCTTTCGCCCATCACTGACCTTTATTATACTTCGCAAATGAAAGCGATAGCGCACACCAATAATCGGTCGCCACATTTGGAGGCGGACCGGGCGATGCCGACGTCCGGCCTCATGTGGTGCCAGCTTTGATAGTGCGCGTATAGCTGTGCTGTCTTCCTCAGAAATGGCGCCACGCAGCGCCTGCTCAGGGGGCCAAATTCTCTCCCGCCAGGCATATTTATCCTACACGCCTTGTGGATTTACGTGGCCTTTGACAATAACCAACGTTATGCTGTCCTGATGAGAGGATTGTGTGAGAGCCTCATATGTTCTTACGCTAAGGCCTTTCAGATGATGTATGGTGCTCATCATTGCAGCACCGGTGGGGGGTGAGCCGGCGGACGCGTACGACTCGGCTGGTGGCGCGACTGTCATCGCTGCCGCGTCACAGCCGAGTCACACGCAGCGCGGCTCACCCGCCCCACCGGTCTTCAGTGATGAGGACTGTACGATGTTTCGGTGAGAAGGTGCATGTTCCGGCGTTTATGTGGTTAGGACGCCAAGGGTTCAGCGACGTGAACAGCAGCACAGTTCTTCATGCCGCACCGCCGCAAGTTCGTACCCGCTCGCTGCATGATGACCCGGTGCGGGGGCTGGATGCACCACTTTCCTTGCTCTTGTATGCGCAGAGGTGTGCTCCTCGCTTGCGGTCGTCTGGCCTGTTTATCTTATCCCGTGGCCTGGCGTCTCAGTAAATCTCATTTCACCGCATGCGCTAAAATTGACCGGACTTCAGTTGAAAAGTTTTTGGCCTGCTTTCTTCCTTCCTGCTTTTCTCTTCATGGCTCATCAAGTTGCGCTTACAATTTCACACTTGGACCTGTTTACTTACGACTTACATCGAGGAGTGTGTCTTCAAGGAGGAGAGCCTTATTCAATTCATGAAGGAAACCCATAGAAATATTCTGTTTAGCCAAGACTGTTTTTAAAACTTACTAGAGGCAGTTGAGATAATTACGAGTTGTTTCAGGTCAACGAGATCCTATTCATTAGCGTTTTCGGTGAATCGCTGCTCAACGATGGTGTTGCTGTTGTGAGTGCTCATTGTTATGATTCTTATCTTTAGAATTCCCGAGGGAACAGAACAGCCGTGTGGAACGTATTCAGACTGTAAAAGCGCGTACTTGTAGCATTCCCTGAGTTTTAAGTAATACGGGGGAGGAGACCATATAGTGGCAGGAGGCGCCACTCGTCGCGCTTACAGTCAGGAGGTCAAATCACGTATCCTCTCGCCTCTCTCTGGTAAACCCCGAGAAGGTGAACTGGTACCATATTCACATAGTACAAAAGACAGTGACATGCACATTGACTGGCTCCCGCAAGCCGTTGCATTGATTGAACTGCAGTTAAAATTCACTACCATTTTGAACGAAAGTGGTATGTTTGCGTGACCCCAAAGAAGGATTGGTAAGCCGTGGAAGCTTCAGCTTTCATCCTTCACAGTGACACAACCATGACGCGCCTTAGTTTCACCTACAACACGGTAACCTAAGCAACTGTTCCGCTTCATTCCTTACTACTGACAATTTTCGGACCATACTGTGCAAAAAACGGATGAAAGAATAAAGTGCCTATTGTTGCATCAGGCATTTCGAGATGGGGTTCATCCTGTTCCCACCTAGTAGCGGCTTATTCACGAAAAGATTTACATGAGGGCTCCCTTGGGAAAACTGATGGGCATGCTGGTATTAGAGACCTGAGATTTGACCTTAGGAAAGCTTGTGGTATGTGGCGCCACTTACCCCTATGTAATTTCCTCACAACACTCCTTCCGTCCTTCTAAGAATACGTACTGCCGTTAAGGTGTTCTACCGCATGTTTGTATCATTCACTGAAATTGGAACGGAGAACCTTATTACCATGGACTATGTGAATGGTGCAATTTCGTACTTGGTTGTCTGCTTTGGAGGAATTGGAGTTGGAATTTTAGTGGCCCTATGTGCTAGTTTTATAACAAAGTAAGTACTTTCCAAAATAATTTTTTAGTGATACTAACAAGCGCAGGGAGTATATGCTCAAGCACTTCTCGCGAGCTGTTGAGAGATTTCCCTGCACTTTTTGAGAACTTGGAATTTCCTCATGAGATCAACCTTCTAATGAACACGGGCTCCGATGCCTATTGACCCAATTTATCCTATAGCGTGCTATTGCAGATATACCCATCACGCAGAGGTTACAGTGCTCAATCCAGTATTTGTCATAGTACTACCTTTTCTTTCCTATCTAGTTGCGGAGATGTTCGGCTTGTCCAGTATTATGGCGTAAGTTAATAGGATTATTTTCCCATCACATGTATTGAACGAACTCTTTAGCATCGTCTTCTGTGGAGCAGCAATGAAACAATATGTGAAGGCTAACGTTCCAGAGCAAGCTTTACTCTCAATTAATTACTTTATCAAGGTAAGTCTGCCACTGAAACGGTCGAAAAGCAATACTAGCAGTTGCGCTTGCTAAATTCGGGTCGGGTAATTAGGTTGCGCTCATACTTCTTGGCAGCGTCAGCGACTCGGAAGGAGATATCGATCTAGCGTCTCCCTTATGCGCCAGCGTCTACCAGCGTCTCGAGGGCTAGAGAACTATGGGTATCGATCTAGCGTCTGCCAGCGCGTACCAGCTTGCGGTAGAGGAGAGTATGGTGCGATAGGATAGCAGACAGCTGGTAGAGCATGAGGAGATAGGAGAGCAGCAGACAGAGACCCTCCTATCGCGCAACACTGTCCTCTCTCGGACGCTGGAGGACGCTGGCAGACGCTTGATCGATACCCACAGTTCTCTACCCTTCCGCTGTCTTACGGTATTGGTCGCTAGTGGACGCTGCCGCAAAGTATGGAGCAGGCTTGAAAATCACTAATCGAGCAAGTAGCGGATATTCTCTAGCTAGTAGAATTAACACGCGCAGCATCGAAAATCTTTATACCACTACATGGGGTATTTTTAAACTTTTGAGCACCCTTTGGTTCAAATCCCCGTTAAAACGGATCTACATGTTTTTGGATCTTAGCTCGTGAAAGATTATCAAAATTAATCGGCTACGTGAAGTGAACTCAGTGAATTACAGGTGCTCTCTATGTGCTCAGAGACAGTGATATTTGTGTTCCTCGGTCTTTCTACGGTCTCATCTGACCATCACTGGGATACACCATTCATCGTATTGACTACCGTATTCTGTCTGATTTACCGTACTCTTGGCGTCGTTGTCATGTGCTTTGTACTCAACAAATATCGTCTTAACAAATTTTCAAAGGTTAGCGTTTGTTCCTATTTCAGTGTCCTTTCTTCCGATAGCTTAACGAAACAACGTTAGCAAAGTTGCCAAGAATGGCAGAAACAGGATAGGACATCAATAGTAACTGCACAGAGGATTTTATGGCGGCGTAGTGATCATCCTAATCAGGAAGTTCGGCTCGATTTCATTGAACTCAGTTTAACAACTCTTTATTGCTGATACTCGCCCCTTTATCACTTTGGACGACCCAAGGGCTTTGGGCATATTCATTTGATCCATCTTGCGAATGCTCTTTCCTTGATGTGACAGTCACGACGCACGGAAAGTACCGAATACAGTCTATTCTCTGCGAACGATGAGGTGTTGCAGGGGCCTGGTTTGGCGCGGCGCCAGCCTCCACTAATTGTGGTCTCCTGCTAGCTTCCACTTCCAAATAGTGGCAGGCTGGCACCGCGTCAAGCCCAAATCACCTGAAACCTAACGTAAACAGCGAACAAGATTGTACCAATTGAGTGCGACAATCCCTTTGTAATAAACAGGTTATTCCCATGCGGCTAACACGGCCTTCAAATTTGTCAGTACACCTCTGTGGCAGGACCCTGTGCAACTTAGGAGGGCCTCGCCACTGAATGGCAATCGTAGTATCGATTTACGAAAGAGCAAAAGCTCATTTTGACCCGAACAGTTTCGACCTAGAGCAAAGTCAACGCACCTGTAACCAAATTATATAAGCCGAATGACAACCAACCACAGCACAGTAATTTAATTGTATAATTTGAATTCAGGTTGATCAGTTTATTATGGCTTATGGCGGTCTTCGTGGTGCGATCGCTTACGGTCTTGTTGTAGCTCTGCCGAACATACCAGCCAAGAACATGTTCATCACCAGTTGTATTGTCGTCATCTACTTCACAGTCTTTTTGCAGGTGCACTTTCTGAAATTATGCATTCTTCCGGATCATCTCATTCATTTTCTGATTGTTGTGTTCTTCTAACTTTCGAACTCCCTTTTCTCCGTGGACCTTCGTACAAGAAGTACACTTTGGGGCGCATAGCGCGATCACCTGACGAGGTGAACCCATTCGTGATACACAGTAGTCCAGTTCCAATTTTGCAATCGCAGAGCTTGTATCGTCTTCATTTCTGAAGATTTTTCGAAATCCTGGTGAAGCATCGAGTTTTCTGAAAGTTGACCTCCAAGAATGGCCTGACATCCTGAGCCCGAACATCACGTACTCTTGCGTGTACATCGCAGACACGTGGCGGTTTTGCCTCCAGGAGTTCAAGCTAGCGTTGGAGACTTAATCCCAGACAAATCGAAGTGACAAGTCCGAGTCCTGACCAGAATTTCGAAAAAGTGGCCGTGAAGGGGTGAACAGTGTCCGATTTTTTTTCTCAACTTTCGTTACCCTTTTCATCCAAAGCAAATGTGGCGGTCGAGTGAGAGCACTTAATTTCAGCGTATATCGGAACTTGGAGAAGTTTCATAAAGAAGCAGAATAGTTATGAACAAAAAAGCCAAAACCGCATATGTTCTTGACCCCTGCTGTAGGCTAGTTCCGCAAACCGCTGTATAGATCATAGCGCATTCGAAGGCTACTACGATTCTATGTGGGAGTGGAACGCGCACGCTCAGTCGGAAGGGATCCATTACCAGCGAAAACTTCGTACTTCTAGCGTTTTTGATATACATAAGTTCGGTGCCGTTCTCTCAGCCATTACGAGTTCATGAATGGGCCTGTCATGAACCATTTCGTGTGGATGAGATGACAGGCTTCACCGAATGTTCTTTTCCCAGGCTTTCCACGCTCTTTATTGTGCTCCAGTTCTGTACTTTCCACCCATGTGCTCTAAAGATGCATTCAGGCATCTTTAGAGCACGTGAGGTAGAGGCGTGCCGTAGAACGACGACTTTAATCGGCCTTTTTCGGAACACTTTTGCACGCTTCAGAACGACAACGAAATTTCTGGTGTACCTAAAAAACGACAAAGTTGCTAGAAAGAGCGCGCT
This sequence comes from Cooperia oncophora, assembly GCA_036418165.1. Classification (NCBI taxonomy): domain Eukaryota; kingdom Metazoa; phylum Nematoda; class Chromadorea; order Rhabditida; family Trichostrongylidae; genus Cooperia; species Cooperia oncophora. The sequence goes on along the minus strand of MU943423.1, from coordinate 6,516 downwards.
TTCGTCTTGTATCTGCTTTTTTTCCGCTACCGTATAAAGAGATCTTCACAACGTTACCTGTGAAAGCTTCACAATATACTACTTGGTTCTCCATCAGAGTCAACGAAAATCCCAACTGCATTTAGTGACAAAATTTTAATCTCAGGGAATCACGTCTCAAACCGACTTGCCTGAGCTTCCTGCCAGTCGAAAGAAAAATGTTCAATAAGAAATATGACCGAACACATCTATCAGGAGGTATGTCATGATAGAATTTGATGTCTTGTCTAAAAGCCCAATTCACACTTACCACGTGGGCGGAGTCACTTGGACCACTGACCATCAGCCAGCAATAAGGCTGCGTTTATACTTTGCGGCAGCGTAGCGTAGCGTAGCGCAGCGTAGCGTAGCGCTTCCAGCGTACGCCAGCGGCAGTGCCGAAGAGAGGATGCATATCGATCTAGCTTCACCAGCGGCACGCTGGCGTACGCTAGCGGCACGCTAGCGTACGCCAGCGTTTCTCCAGCGTTTCACCAGCGTTTTGCTAGCGTTTGCAGCGGCAGGGGAGTAGAGACTATGGGAGAGCTGGAGGGTACAAAACACATCGATTGCGCGTCTCTCACTCGCCCTTAGTCTCTACAATGCACATCGCTTCTGCGTCTCCGACGGCCACATAGTCTCTACAATGCACATCGCTTCTGCGTCTCCGACGGCCCATAGTCTCTACAATGCACATCGCTTCTGCGTCTCCGACGGCCACATGGTCTCTACAATACACGTCGATTCCGCGTCTCTCACGGCCACATAGTCTCTACTCCCTGCCGCTGCAAGCGCTAGCAAAACGCTGGTGAAACGCTGGAGAAACGCTGGCGTACGCTAGCGTACGCCAGCGTGCCGCTGGTGACGCTGGTGAAGCTAGATCGATATGCATCCTCTCTTCGGCACTGCCGCTGGCGTACGCTGGAAGCGCTACGCTACGCTGCGCTACGCTACGCTACGCTGCCGCAAAGTATAAACGCAGCCTAAGGCACCCTCTCGCGGGGTGCCTCGACGGAAGTTATGCTTGGCTTGCTGGGAACGGTGGTTTATAATAGTTAGTGGAACGAAATTGGTCTCTTTGGTGGCTAGAGGCGGGCTTTGAGACAAATGTTATCGGTTTTGATTTTCCTATTTCACGAATTACCCTCTCGCTCGACCGAAGTCTTTTTCGGGGATAAGCGAAGTAATTTTGTGGTGGGTTCTCGAGCTGGAAGGTTTCGGAGGATGGAAGATGAGAAAGAGAGTCACACTGTGTATTCATCAAACTTGTCGAGAAGGAGGTGTCTCCGCTTCGCGCAAAAATCAGATGAGGCGATATATTTGTGCGTGCGAGTTTTCAAACTGTCAGGGGTTATTGCTTCCGATAAATGGGACGGAGGACAGAATATGAAGAAATGCTGTGGAGTAGGAAGTTTCTCCTTTTTCAGTTGCCACAAAATTTTCTATGAAAGTCTTTCGAAAAATTAACGGAAGGATCTACCCCCGGGAGTATACCGTTTTCGCGCAATCTGTCACCTTTCAAGAAGGACGTGAATGCCTTCACGCATGAGTTCTAGAGCAGAGGATGAAAAACCTGTTGGAAACTACTAGATTTCGCCTCTTTATTTTCATTTATCTGCACTCACACTTTCGTTTTCACACGGAAATTATCCTACTAGTTATATAGTCCGCTAAGTATGTCTGTCTAGTCACAGTCTGTGTGTGTGTGTGTGTGTGCCGTGTCTGTCGTGTCACGAAATTCATAGCCGCCGCGTCCTAGTAGGCACGTAAAGAATTTGGTTTTCAAGAAGTGACTTCAGGGGGGCCCTGTAACACGGAACACAATTGGCCGGTGGCAGGAAGTGATATCAATTGATAAGATTCGATAAGAGCGTTAGAAGGGAGAGGTCACCGTATTCATTACGCGTGGTGGACAGCATTTAACAAGGAATGGTTTTTGAACTTCCCATGAAACTTTGAATGGAGACCTAGGCACATCGATAGAGTTTCGAATGCTGATTACGAATATGCAGATTAAAAGTGCTACGGGGACCTCCCAGACGAGTTCTGGGCGGTCAAAGTTTGCGAAATCCCGGTTTTGTCTCATAAGCGCTGCTGATCGCTCATTCGACAGTGTCACCGTGGCCTAGTGGTAGTGGTCTCGCTTCAAAGCCGTAATGTCGTGGGTTTGCATCCCGTTGGCGTGAAAACTTTTGCTTCGTCTCCTAAAAGAGCTTTCACTCTAATTTTCGAAATTGCTCCGAGTTTACGGCTCAGCAGAGCAAGTAGATCAAGTAGATCAAGTATTGACGTAATCGATCAAGTATGGATTTGATCGCTATCTGTCCTCTCTGAACTCATTACCCATTCGACAAATCGAGGTTTTCGCCAGAATCACAATTTGGCCGGAAACTCGCTCCTGGGTGTATTTTGACCCCCTGAAAACGAATATCATATTCGTTCGGCGAGGAAACGACCGGTCAGTTGATGTTCAGTTGGTGATCACAGCAAAGTGAAAGGCTACAAGCGTCTTCTTGCCAAAAAGTAAATGATATTCGTTCAATGAAATGATAATCGTTTTCAGGGGGCAAAATACCTCCACGAACGAGTTTTTGGCCAAATTGTGACTGTGGCCAAATCTTCGAATTGTCGGATGGGTAATGACTTCAGAGAGGACAGATAGCGATCAAATCCATACTTGATCGATTATAATACTTGATCTACTTGATCTACTTGCTCTGCTGGGCCGTAAACTCGGAGCAATTTCGAAAATTAGAGTGAAAGTTTTTATAGGAGACGAAGCAAAGTTCCACGCCAACGGGATGCAAACCCACGACATTACGCTTTGAAGCGAGACCACTACCACTAGGCCACGGTGACACTGTCGAATGAGCGATCAGCAGCGCTTATGAGACAAAACCGGGATTTCGCAAACTTTGACCGCCCAGAACTCGTCTGGGAGGTCCCCGTAGCACTTTTAATCTGCATATTCGTAATCAGCATTCGAAACTCTAACGATGTGCCTAGGTCTCCATTCAAAGTTCCATGGGAAGTTCAAACCATTCCCTTGTAAGAGCTCTTGATTCTAAGATATGATATAGGGGATGGGCCAAGAACATCATTAGTGGGTCACAAAAACTGTAAGCTGCTGATAAGATTCGATAAGGGGCGTTAGAAGGGGACGGTTACCATATTCATAACGCGGGTGACAGGTAATCTTATCAATCGATAAAACAGATAACTCTTTAGCCCGGCTTCGCCGGGCTGACCTAAAGAGAAGGAGGAGAGCTCGGCGCAAGCCGGGCGATCCGACTGGTTTAGTATAATATCTAAGGCTCACATTGGCAAAGACGTACCGGACCATCCAGTTCATATGTAGATCCCTTACGATGACGACTCGGCAAGTGGCGCTCTCCGAGTACATTTTTGTATTTTTGAAGTTCATTACTGGTCGCCCATATCTGATGACGACCGGCATCAAAATTCAGGAAACTGCAAAGTTGTAACGAAGCAGATAGTAGAGCTGGGCATTAAAAAAGAAATTGAAACTCGGTGTTGCTCAGCTAACAAAACTGATCTTTGGTCTGCCACAAATGAACTATAGGTCGAATTCCGTGAACGAGAATGTAAACGAGGAGAAGTGGAGCACAAGAGGGTAGCTGATTTTTCATATTTGTATTGCAGCTAATTGATTACACAATGTCGGGAATGGAGGATATTGCCGGATTCAAAGGACATCACTGGATCAGAGAATCGTAAGTTTCGCCTTTGTTGTGTAGGCCTTTAGTATATGAAAAGCGCTGCAGATGTAGCGCGTTGACAATTCCTGTATTGATGTATACTCCTTATCCCTGACACGGAGTAGGCGTGGCATTTGGACATGGCACAGGATGGTTACTCGTGGGATATTTCAACTTGAGACAACTGTCATCTTGTTCTTTGTTGGACAAAGACATGAATACAATTCTCTCAAGATGAGAATATCTCACCAAAAGCACAGTCACCGCCAGTTTGAGCTGAAGTACGCGGCCACGCCTCCTACCTCATCTCAGGGATTGCGAGTGTAGAGAGGGGCAATAATAGCTGCATTGCTCACAACTTACACAAAAGCACAAAAATCGTGTAAACTCCGTCTTCGACTCGGGTGCTATGAGATATTCAAAACAAGTTACGATTAGCCTTGCAGCACTGAGAGACCGATGGCTTTCGAACATTGAACGTCCATTTTGAGTTCGGTGACTCACGGCGTAGAACAATGGCACCATGAGAAAGGCGTTTTCCCGGCGCACGAGCGACATATTTGGGTTTTCTATAGGATCTTATAGAGCCTGGGGAATTCTAGCCACATTCCAACTTCGATTTAAATTCGAAAAAATCTCACCAAGTAATGAGAGCTCAACACACTAAACCGTACAGCAACGCGCCCGCTATGTTTGAAAAAAAAAAGCCTTGAAAAGCTAAAAGAAGCTCTGTCTTAATTTCACGTTCCGGTGTCAGTCCCAAATTTTCATGGCAAAATTTTCCGGTATTCAAGGCAGTTCACTTTCCATGCACGCTTATACAGTAACAGATCACATTCTACTTTTTCAATCTTTTCGAAACGATGCCAAAACCTCAGAATTGGCGTGAAGGCCATGACTACCCGATAGACGCAGCTATCCAATCTCTCTCCCAAAAAAAGCTTCTGGTTTGCATGGAGTTATGCTATGTGCGTATGAAGAGAATGCGAAACTGGAACACCCATCGAGGATCCTCACCTAAGCTGACGGCCACACATAAACAGAAGCCACACGAAAACGCACATTAGAAGTGCCCCTTCAGGTAGAACCGAGCTTCTGGATAGCAGCTATACAAAGCAGCGAAATATCTCATCCTTAAAGACACAACCAGTTGAATTCAATCTTATACGATAGGAACAGCCTCAAAGGGAATAAAGGAGCAGTTCTGTAGGGGAGCATTTCGCACTTTCGCTGCTTCACTGGTTCCGCTCTGCTCTGCGTACGAGTCTCGCTCTGCTTCGACCCGTGAACTCTTCTGTAGCTGGAGTAAGCCCGTCGAGCCATAATGGTAAAGCCTGTTAACCCTTGTAAGCTCATGAAGTAGCTGTCCAGATGGGTCGATAGTCGATGGGAAGTAAAAAAAGTGCAAAAGACCCCCTCGCCTGACTGTCCGGAAAGCTGAAGACAGTTCTGACCAATGAAGAAAAACTGCTTACTCACGATAGGCGTTCTTCTTTGTATATGGTACCTCTTCCCACGTGTCCACACGGATCGCTGAACCACAAGATGACTTCTGACACCCTTCGAAAGTAAGACCAACAATCCACCCGCCTACAGCGCTTTCTGCATCTTGAAAGAGGACACATCCTATTTCTCCTTCCATCCGATTCCCCTCCTGACACCTGACTCCTTTAAGTTGAACGTGTTCAGACTTCTCGAAACTGCCTCGAGGTGAGCCTCGAACTCTGCTTCATATTTGCACATCTCGCCCATGATCTATAGAAGAACTCAAAAGCGATTAATATCCTTTCAGGTTCCAGTATGTCAATAATAATTATCTGAAGCCTATTCTTGTGAATCGAAGAAGTATGAAGCAGATGGACAACACGAAAATTGTGCGGATGTTCGAGCGCTTGCAATTACAAGATGCAAAGGATCTTGTCAAGGTGAGATATTGCATTATAGCGAATTCTCATCTGCAAGTTTAATTTCACAAAATCTGGACTCTTTCAGGGAAAAGGTGATTTCAGTAAAAATCAGATATTCGTGCAGACGCTCATCGACCACACTCGAAGCCGAAGCCGAAGCAATACAACCGGGTACGCTGAGCCTTTATTATTCAAGGTGGCCTATAGTCAAAGAGGAAATAAACTTCAGTTCGCTGCGAACGAAGGGGTGTCAGACAGTACGAGTGTGCCACGGCGCCAAACCCGTTCTCTGCCAGTTGTTGAAGCGGGTATGCGACAACAACTGGTGGAAAACGAGTGGCCATATGATCAGGGCACGCCATCGCGTTGTGATCATTTTCCGCTGAATACGACCCCCCGAAATAGGGTTCCTAATACGGCCCCCTGTCACGAGGGTACAAATGAAAAGAAGCGCAAAAGGGACGAAGAAAATGACAATAAAGAGAACTGGGCACTATTGAACTATTCCTACGCCAAAACTCAAAAAAATTTATGCTGAAACTTTATCTATAGATGTTATTCGATGTCCTGATCACCAGTATGACATCATTCTCCATACCAAAGCTATTTAGCGCTCTGCTGAGGCTGAAACTGGGAAAAAAAGGAAAGATTTCCCTCAGGCCAGGCTCAGTCTTAGCAAAGCGCAGATGACCATAGTGTCCTACGTTAGCGCTGGCGCCAAGAATAAATATCATATTCGTAATCAGGATGTCAAATAACCCCCGTATACAAGTTTTCATCGATTTTGGTGATTTAGGGTATTTTGGCCCCGGCGCCTGTGGCGCGGCGCCAAAATACCCTAAATCACCAAAATCGATGAAAAGTTTCGGGCA
>MU943415.1:0-19404 GCA_036418165.1 Cooperia oncophora | reverse complement strand
GGTCCGTGAAAAGTTAGAACTTGCGTGCTCAGTAAAATCCCTAATTCGTTATATCCTTAAAGATCCTCAACGGCGGGTGTGTCACTATAGTGGACTTTTTGCCCTGGGTCCTGTAGAAGATGTAGACCCTGAATGGTGGATCAAACACGTGCTCGAGTAATTTTCATTGTTAACTCTGATGTAGAGACGTTGAAGACCCTGTTTGAGAATCGCTTAATACAATCTCACACCATTCTTAGTTGATAGGCCCTGATATACCCATCGAAAACGATCTGACTTATTCAACTTCATTTATGTGCTTCACGGAGGAAGAACCGGTGAGTTTAAAAATTTTTGATAAATATTAATTTCTTTCTGTGCATATAAGTGTGTGTACATACGAATATCTTTACGTATCGTGCATGCATTTATATAACAGAAAGAATCTACATATGAAACACGAAATTTGTAAGAAACACCCAATTCTACACTAGTTGAAAAATTAGTTCTTTAAGAAGTCCACAGTTGAAATAAATTGACTTAGAAAAAGTTAATTAACTTTTACTGACTTCATATAATAATTGAATTGTCAATGTGAAACACCTTATTCCTCCTTTCCCTTACTGATGAGCACAAAAGGAGGATATACAAACTGCTTGGTTTCCGTCTAAGGGCACGTGCGAAACGGAAACTAAGCTACTTCTTTGAGTCACCCCCTCTAAAACTTGGAGAGAAAAAGTGTATAAAGGATTACAGCCATCAAGGTACTGTATAAAATCATATCGACATTATTTTAGTCAATCGAACGATCCGATGAGAAGTTTGATTTTGTACACACGTGTGCATTGCACCGGACGCCCTGCAGTTTTCAATGAACGCGACGCCCTGTAGTTTTCGATGAAAGCCTTCACGAAAGATGTCATATCAAGCCGACATTAGCACGATCACGCTTTCTTTACTTATATCTGCCCTCAGATCTGATGGATCTCCATCCATCTGTAGGTCTCGGAGACCAGTGTGAATTGCCGAACCACCATCCATTTTTTGGCTCAAAAAAATTCAAAGAAAGCTAGTTCTGGAGAAGATGGAAATCCTACGGATTTCGGCTTGCAGGGTCGACAGGGGACACTTTGTTCCCTATCCAGAACGCCCTTGCGACTGGTTTGGCAACGTATGAACGGTAGTGGAAGGTGGGCACTCTCTTTTATGGCCTAGTAACCTCCTCCTCCGCCGTATCCAACGATTCGACAGAGCACGCGAGCCAGGAAACAGACAAATACGACATGATTGCCAAAAATTGCCAAAAGATTGCGTTATGCGCTTGGTAGAGCTAGCTTATAAGGAGGAGAAGAAGAATGGGATCTGGCTATATAAAAACACCTTCTGGTCTCGCAGCAGAATAAGGCGGCCTGAGAAATGCCAAATAATTTCATTTTTACGACGATTGGCTTCTTCGAACGGAGATACTTCTTAACCATGATGGAAGCAAGAATATTCTGCAGACCTAGACGTTCATTCGCAAGAGATTGGTGAATTCCGGACAGGAAGTGACGCTATCAGCTGTTTTTGACCGTTTGGGGAAGAGATGCTGATAAGGACAAGTGCGACGGTCACATACTTGTGAACAGACACGAAACCTCAGTAGACACAACAAATAAAGACAGCAAATAAATAGGTTCCAAGAAGTGCTAGGCTGATTCCCGATTACAGCATCAAACATAGCCTATTCCTTCACGGTGACCCAGCGACAATGACCGAAATTCGACGAGGAAGCAGCTTTGACGATGCTTCCCGGGTGAGGTTCATTTGTGGATATATTCTCCTTCACCACTGCTCGTAGTCCTTCTGTCGGCCGGCTTTGAAGATCTGCGCATTTTTTTATCTAATTCTTATTTTTTTTTGTTTTATCTCATGTATTTTTTGTAGATTTATATTGTGCGATCTTTTTTATCTTTGACAGTACAAATCTAAGAAATTGCTAAAATAATGTGGCGCTTTATTGCCAACAATTAGCTACCCTCTGAAGCTGCACTGGTTCTAAGGCGCTGTAAACCTAGATGTCATTGTGTAAAAACCATATAAGCCAACAGTCCAACAGGGGTATCTCACCTGAGAGACTTGGACGTTACTTGGCATTTGCTCATTCCATAAGCCCAAACAACCCACCGGAAACTCACGTCGTAAGTTTCGGGATTCCCGATCCTTTCGGCTGGATCGGGATTTCAGGGCCACACTTCTATGGAGAGCAAAATTTCCCATTTATGCAGCACCACGGAGCTCCCCCAGAAGAGCACCGCAGCTGGAGCTGCGAATAGCGTGGCAAGAAATGCCACAACCTCTCCAAGCCGGAAAGCACAACGTTAGTGAGCACCCATCTACGAGTGCTCGGTTCCCGGGTTCGATCTTGCGAGCAACAAGCTTGCATTAGCGAGCAACAAGCTTACACTTTCAGGAAACCCGCTGTGCACTAATAACTACAGGCCGGATTTTCCGAGAAGCCCAGACTTTTTATTTATCTCTTACATTATTCGTGACTGCATTTCAAATAATTTGACTCGTTTCCAGCAAATACTACCCAAGTAAAAATCTCTACCTACAGTTATTCCACTAGAACTGAAAGGGATTCTCGTGAGCTCGCCCAACTGCGCGACTGAGGCCGTTTCTTTGCTAGCTCCAGTTCCAAAGTTGGAACTTCATAGCCATGCAATTTTTATAATTGTTGACAGCCTTCTAGGCTATGAAGAAAGATAGATTTTTCAGGCAGACCACCTTTATAGAGGAGTGCCTTCCGAGGAGGGTACTGATGAGGGCTCTTCACCGAGAGAAGTCGGGTGAGTTTTTTGGCACTTGTCGGAATCAGGTGAGCTGGCAGCTGCGTGGCCATGTAAAACCCAGGTACTGGTCACAAGTGAAGGTCACCCTTGCTAAACCCTCTAGCTGTACTCAGGAAGGCCTCGTTTAGACCGTTCAAAAAAGTTATTCACTTCAGAGGCAAGCATCATTTCCTGCTGGTCTCCCACTTCATCTCAACTGCTATCCATCTCATCTCATCCACAATACTCTACTTATTTTGGTACTTTGCTGGAGACAGGAGCGAATGTGGAAAGAAATCAATTTTTCTGACGAACCTTCAAGGTAATATCGATTGGTGCGCTATTTTCCGGGGCTACTATCACTACTGAGATTTTCTAGCAATTCTTATTGGCATTTATGGTTCAACCGTCCTCGCCAAAGTGGCTCTGCTGGTAAAGCACTTCTGTCATCAACATGTCCCCGCCAAATACGTCACCATCATAACTAAGATGTAAGTGAATCTATTTTTGTTTCCTTCGGGTAGTACAATGGATATTATGTATTCCCAGCTCAAACGTGGACGAACACAGGGAGATTGGTGCTTTTTCATTTTTCCTGAAGATGGTATCAAAACGTGTTGAACCGCGACAATCTTGAGGGCGGAGATTAAACCGTCCTCATAACTACTCCGTCCTCTCATACGATTCGAAGAGGAAAGCACAATAGTGAACAGTCTCCGCCCACTAGATTACCGTGGAGCCCACCTTCACCTCGCTTGTGCTGCTCAGTAAGTTCGAATGCACCAGACAAAGGACTTCTGACTAGCATATAAAGGCATTTAAGCGTAATTTCTCCCACGTCCGGCATTGGTTCATTTACCCGGGGAGCATAAAGGTATTGCTCATCCTTTCTCAGCTGGGGTTCACAGATAAATAAACATTTTCTTTGTTACAGATACGTGCCTTATTTCCCGATAAGTGCGCAGAGTACAAAAGAAGCCCCCGATCTTGCTTCAGCTCTAGCTCAAACTTAGCGCTCTAGCTTCAATATACACAGAAGTCAGCTTCATGTCTCGAAGACGGGCAGGGCGTAGCTGCGCACTTCGTCCGACTGTGATGGCGATTGCGCTGGGTTTCCGTTGCTCAGACAGCACTGACAATTTCTCTGCCTGTTAGATAGAATCACAATTTGTTGTCCTGTTCATAGAGATCCTGCGGAAAGCGTATCACAAACCATGTAATGAAGTACGCAGCCACACCCTCCCTATCCTCGGGATATAGAGGGTAGTTGTGCAACCTTCACTATAAGCGGCAATGTTTGCGTCGCAAGGCAACATATTCCTACTTCACGGAATTTCCACCGCAAAAATGATAATTACATTTCTAGAATCGCCGCAAAACAGTTCCTGCTAGCCGTGATCTGTGAATTGTTCTTGGAGGCGTTGACCACGGTATCAATAAGCGGATGTCTGGCTATACGGAACACGGTCAGTTTGTCTTGACCCTCTTCTATTAGCTATACGCCTCGAAAATATATGAAACGTAGCGGAATAATCAAGTGAAATCAACTCCATCATTATACCCCCCCCCTTATCACTAAACCCGATTTATTATCGTAGATTCATGTCACTATGTGCTTTTCGAAAGTACAAGAGCATTCCTGAAAACGACTGATTGAAGCTAGGGGAGAGATTCATTGCTTGCAAAGCATTCTGTCAAACTCACATTCCCCTGGGGCCCACGGTCTACTTCCATTGAGAACATTCAATAACTTTACCCGCTCTAAACGAGTAAGGTCATCTTGGGACGGACGGACGGAGGGTGTAGAAAACAAAGAGCTTCAAGTCCAGTCTGTATACAAATCAAATTGCTTTAGGTGCCCGTTTGGTCGGCTCGTCTATTCTATATTTTCTCGATCGTGATAAGTTCGATCTTCTTCGCGCTTTCTCACAAACTTCATAAGGCGACTGTGGAGGAGAGCAGCTGATTCATATGCCAGGCAATGCCTAAAAACTCGCTCTTACACTCGATCCCATTCAGGACAAGGCAATACCACAGAATACAACCGGTTCGACAGCACACAATTTCTGCACTGTTTTTGGAATATGTTAATAAAGAGAACTGGTATACCGACGCATGTCTAGGCCTTTGTTACGTACACCCGTTCCAGTGTTTCAACGTTTTTGGGTGCGGGGGCAAACTTTGGAGCAAAAAGGTCACGTTTTCTGTTCCAGTGATTTTCAAATTGAACATTGAAGCGCTTTTTACCTGATGACTGCAATGTGATAGAGATGAGACATATCTTCAAATCCATCCGGAAGTGCCACGGCTTTCATCAAAAGTTCTAAGATTTTATTCAGAGGATAAATGGAAAAGTGAACGGTTTGCAGTTGTTAACCAGCCAGGATCTGACCCTGGGGTTCATTGAAGGAGATTTCCGCGATGACCTATGAAAATGCAAGAGGTTATGTGGGAAGGTAGTGCGGTCCGGAGTGGACAACCCTGTGCCAGTTTCGCGGCGGAAAGTTGTACGGTAAAGGGATTAAGGCGCAAAGTTGCTTCAGTGGTACATCCCTTTTTCCAGTGACTCCGCCTCCAGACTCCGCCTCCAAAGTCGGCCTTCCAGCCAAAAGTAATGCTCCCGGGCAAGTATCATGGAGTGGATGCATTCAGTGTCTCTTGTAGAGTCATAGGGTTCATTACTGGGAATCAGCCGACGGGAATTGTCCCAGCGCGCGGTCTTTTCGGTCTTTTACCTCTACAGTTGTTTGAGGCTAGAGGAGGCCTGACGAATGCGTTTCCAACGTTCCCTTTGGCATTTTCTCTTCATAGATGGTTCACTTGGCAATTTTCTTCCACATTTCTGCAAAATCACCTAGGCTTTTATCTCGGACTGTGCCTTTACGCGCGTTCGCAGCATGGAGCAGCCTCCTATACCGCAGTTGTATGAGAAGTGGAGAGACAACTATGCATCACGTGAAGCAGAAGAACCTTCTTGGAAAATTTTGCACGTTATGAACAAAGTATCTTCTGATATATTGCCGCACAGAGAGTCGAGGGAGGAGAAGAGTAGGAGCAACAGGTACATACTGCAATATTCAATGCTATATTGGATCACACCTGGCTACGGTCCTATCCGCTGCCCCGATTCTCGCGCCCCTGAGATTGTTGCAAACTCTTCTTGGCAAGCTAAATCATCTCTCGTCCTCAAGATGGAGGCTCTTGTAGGGTGCAACCCTCAGGATTCTCAAAAAAAAGCCACACATTCTTGAGGGTCATAGGCGCTCCGCCTCTTTGAGTGTCTACTGAACAAACGAGGATGAACTGAAGCGGTAGCATTGAGTCACTCTAGGGCTAGGGTGTCATTATTAAGGGCTAATGTAAATGGTCAGGTAACCTGCTTAGGCATACAGGGATCGAAAGGAAACAGGTGAAAAGGAAGCTGAACGCAAGCAACCACGATGCAACCATCAAGAAGAGCTCAAAGAACAGCTTGATCAACGCCATCAGGATAAGTCGTATCAAAATTGAGCCCATGGCAGAATTGTCACATAGCAACAAAGAGGAGCAGGTCTAGCATGAGCCAGTGAGTCCTGCAATGGCATAGTATTAGCGCAATGGAGGAAGAAAAAACACGGCTCTTCACCCGGACTCTGCGTTGTTGGCTCTCAGTCGATCTTTCGCTCACTGGGAATTCCTCTACAGTGTCCAAAGTTACAGTGACCTATGGAGATCTAATCCTACTTACTCTCAACGGTTTTCTTCCGCTTTTCTCACTCACTGAAGTACACGAAAAGACAATGCAAGGCCAGCTCAGTTTGGCCATTCTGCACGCAAATGAGTCATCTTAGCGGTCACAGGGCCAGGACCGTCTCCGCTCCCGATGCTTTTGCGGGGACAGGGGCACCATGGCAGTGCCAGGACCAGAGTTTCATCTTCTCAGGCGGAGCTCCGCTGGTAACTAATGATAAGGATCCATAAGCCGCCTAAATGATATTCGATCTATGAACCATACAAGGCTGTCGTGGTTTCGGAAGTCACGCACCTTCTTTTCTACGCGACACGTGAGCGTCGGGAAAGAACGAGTTGTCATGACTGGCCAGAGGTTTTCGACATTTGAAAAAAAGATTATTATTTGAGATGAATCTAGTTCAATTTCGCAATTCAATTTGGTAATATTTGAATAACCTTTGATGAAATTCTCGAATGAATGGGGTTGATGTGAAGTGGTCCCCATCAGTGACTGGGAACCTTTTGAATGGACAACAGATTGCAACAGATCTCAGTTGTTCTTCGGAAACATTACTTCAAAATCCAGACTAAGCTCGCAAAGTGATTGATCTGTAGCTAATCTATACCTGATTTCTGGAACCGGTTTCAGGCGCCCCCAGGTGTCACGACGACGGAGATGAGACAATCGGGAGATAGTCAGTCGGTCATCCGCTTTGCAGCTGATGTTTCGCTTTTCTTCGCTTTTTCTGCTGTTTAGCCTCGTTAATGCCGGTGAGTTCATGCATTGTTCATTATAAAGTCGTAGGAACGGTTGATCCGACCATTACCTGCTAGAACCTAGCGAATAATCCACGTCTGAATACCCATCACAATTAGGAGACCATCAAATTAAGGCGCTCTGAAGTGCATTCTTCTGTTCCCTCTGTATAAAAAAGAAGACCTACTCCAGGAGTTTCCACGGGCTTTAGACAGACGGCAAATTCTTTCAAGCCGAACTTCATCGGCACAATTGTATCCTTCCCACTTACTGCTCTTGAAAGAAAGCCAACTGCTCTTTGAACTAAAAAACGAACGAAGTAATTACGGACCTTGCAGATCTGGTAGATGTGGCCTGCGAGAGAAATCCTTCGTTGGCATACTGTGGAACAAGACAAATCAGACGAAAGGAGCCCGAACGACCACAAGATCCATTCGAGGAGAAGTTCGAACCAGCTTCAGAGAAGGTGGGCCGTCCTGAAAACTTTTGATAGATAATGAGGTAGTTACGGTTCGGAATCGCTTTCCTGACACCTTACAATTCACAATGAGGGATAGGGTATTTGGTGGCGCAACCTGACCCCGAAGCAAAGGAAAAGCAAAGAAACCATCGATAACGCCTTCAATAGGTTTCACTTTCGGCATTGATTTTCAGCAGTGAGCGAACATTGACAAAAGACTAAGAGCACGGACGAGAGACCAGACGACGAAGGGCAAAACGGAACTTGGAAAAGCAAGGCTGCACTTTTTAGGCAGCACAACCCTCACACCCTTTTAGAAATTAGCGGAATTTCTTTGCGGACCAGCAGTCTGACCCTACCATCTCCATCAGAGCCACAACTCGGTAGTCCAGGGTTCCGATTCAATCTTTCTTCCACCACAGAGACTACAGAGGTGGGCTAGGGACGACAGACAATTTCTAATTTCACTGTTCTCTCCGCTAAAAGAACTCTACCTTCCTCTCTCTTTTCCCCTCCTTTTTTGACGTATTCCAGGTATTCATTCAAAACCGGTATAATAAGAATTGAACGTTATTCGGTCCCATATGACGTAGAAGGAATTTCTATATATTGACTCCCGTCCTTCATAGAGATTATTTCAGGAATCAGGCCATAACGAGGAAGACGAAGATATCTCCCTAGAACTCGAAGAGGAGACGACTACAGCTCGGTGAGTTTTGCTGAAGCACCCTTACGATTAGTGTTCTAGCTGGAACAATCGAAACATGTTCACTTTTTAGACCCCGTCGTTCAACAACTCCGGTACCTCTACCACGACAGAATCACCTTTACACAATATTTCCCACGTTACAAAAGGAAGACGATTGGAGAAGGTGGGTGCAGCTTTAAAATTGTCCATGGCGCCCAGCTGAGCGCATGACGAGTGGAGATTTCTGGTCCGAGAAATTTTTGGATTCGATATTAATCGTTTGGCAGTTGACCACAACAACGATCACACGGCGTTCCAATCCTGTGAAGTCTGTGGGACCGGATTTGGTCAAATGTCTTTAATGTTTTGGTCCAGGTCCAGATTTTGATTAATCGGCTATCATCACGTTCGGTTCATCGGCCCATCAAAGGGTTTCCCACTAGTGGAACTCTCCAATGGAATATGATAAATTTAAAATGAGATGATCCACCAACACTTATAGGGGCTGTTTGTCGACGGGGGCATTTTGTACTATCATTGGTCCCTCAGTTCCGGTTTACATGTCTCACTCTGGCGAAACCTGTGAACTCTTGTGAAGCTGGAACAAGGTAATCAAGCCACCATGTTAAAACCTGTCAACTCGAGAGAGGCGGTCAAGATAGGTAGACACGTCCATGTGAAATAGCAGGTGCAAAATGCCTCCCCCCCGTCGACAAACTGCGTCCACTTAGTACGGTAAGCTTTCTAGTGTGACCTACAACGCGGTTCGCCCCTAAAAGAGGAAACCTTGCACCTCCGTAGCCTCCAGACGCAGGAACCAGCAGTAATCCTCCATCTCAGAACAAAGTCTTCTCTAGCAAAAGACATAAAAAGTACACGCGACATGAAAATCCAAGCCAAGATGTAAAAAGAGCCCCGTGTGACAGAAAGTCCTTCCAGGTACTGCCCAGTCAACCAATACACTTTCCAAGTGACTTGTCTACCCGGGAAAAAGCTAAGATATGATCTCCAGGTAAGGAACAGTTTAACATAATCACTATGAGCCTTATCTCATCCTTTATACCTATCTGTAATTCCTCTCAGTTCACATAATACTTGAACCTGCTCAAATTTCGATGTTTATTTTTTGTTCCGAAAACTAAGATCCCAAAAAATCCTTAGGAGTTCTCAGGCCTTTCGCCTTCACCTCAGTTTTTTTTCTCTTGAAACGCCAGCGTCAATGTGGTAGGCGGAGGCACCGCTACGTTATCCACACCTAGCCCGAGGGTAAAGTTTGGGCAGGGCATGTATGAGATTTTTACAGAAGTTCTCGCCTCTGGCAGCACCCCTTCCGTCGCTCTAAATAAATGTTGCCGAAATTATCCCACTCTGTATTTTGCCGCGGAGGTGAGGGGTTAGCGTGGCGGATAACGCCCGTGTGAGTCATGAAAGTTGAGAGAAACAACGTCCGCAAGTGTTCGTCTCGAAGACAAACACGAACCCTGGCTTGGAACCCTGATATACGATGTGCCTCTGTGTTTTTTTGAGTCAAATTTTGTGATCAGCTAAAGCGCTTGAACCTCTAAGGGACCATCTATCAGACCCTTTAGTCCGCGCCAGTTTTTCCAATCCCTAATAATAATAATAAAGTGGAGGCGCAAATTCAGAACCTCTCCCCCCCACTGCCAGCAGTGGTAGGCCCAATTGCTTGGACATGTCACAACAGAATTCTTTTGAGAAGAAAAGGAATACGTGGCGTATTTCAGAGGGGAAACCCGAAGAAATCTAGTGCCCTAACAAAAACATTCCGCTGGCAGCTTGTTCTAAACTTCCGTTCCTCTTGTAAGTTTATGTAAGCCTTTGGGTTCCTTCCTTCAGAATCTTCTCGACTCTGTTTTCTGTTATCCCCGGATGTTCCCAACGGACTAATACAGATTGAAAAGCGGATATAGGTTTTTCAGGTGAACTCAGTTTACCCACGAAAAACCACTGCTTACTGGAAAATATTGTCCAACGACTCTAAGCAACCAACCACGCCGATTGTACGGGCAGAGAGATGGAGAGCCATTGTACATTCCGTGAATGTCTCTTTTTCGCCCAAATCAACCCAGTGCTTGATTAGCCACCGTCGTGGCAGTATGTATGTATATATTCACGTATAACTGAATAAAGGTTGGCAGATTCTCTGCCAAGAATTTTCGGAGAAATGTGGAGTGCCAAACGTTAATCTCTACCCGAGTCGTCACGCCAACCCAGCGGACGAAGGTCGTCCAAAGGGTTACGGTCAAAAACAACAAAATGGTCAACTCGGCCTTGGAAGAAGCTGGGCATTCGGATTGGGAGCTATACTTGGTCTGCTTACTGTTTTTTTACCAGTTTACCCGGTTCTTATTTATAGTATCCTGTGTTGTGTGAGAGGAGATGAGAGGCGTTGTAAAGTGGCTCCACTCCAGATGGTTTAGGGGCCAAATTCGAGGTCGAGTCCTAGTCTTCATCCAGCCAGCCATATTTGGCTGGAAAAGGGAACCAAGGGGCATAGAGGGATTGTGGAACAAGGGTCGGGCAAAAAGACTAACCTATACCTCGTCTGGTGGCCGCAAGACGTTGTTTGGGTGCTATAGATCTTCAAATGCCACTACATTTCGTAATGACTTTCGGGTACATGGCATATCTTACTTAGGTTAACATATGAAGAAACGATCGATTCCTAACTGAAAATTAACACAAATTTGCAGGGTTCGAGGTAACATCCAGCCAAGGAACAGATATTGGTGCCGGAAATCTTCCATTTCTCAATCAGGTACTATTTTTAGCACTCAGCCTGGCTATCCATAGTGCGCGTCGGCCTTGCCGCATTGCCTCTGTTCATTGGTGCACTCCCGTGTAAAAACGCTGAAGAGTGGAAACGAACGAGGATGGGAAAAGGCTCTCGTTGGTAGACCCGTCTCCGCCGACACGGCTAGCCTTCACAACCCCCGCACACTTATTTATCCCTTATTATGGGCAGCTTTGAAGGTATGTGCGATAGGAGTGATCCCAGTTACGGACCATATAAGCAGGTCGGTAGTAACGACTTAGATTTGGTATTTTTATGCGCGACATTTCCATAGTTTAGTTTGACGCTTTTACTTTACCAAATCGCCTTTCTCTTACCATTAGTAAGCCCTAGTATGAATGCCGCCCACGCGAATACCCTCGTGGACTACTTTTGGCGCGCTCTGAAACTCGGATTCCAGAAAGCCATTCTACAGAAATGCGGATTGTCCTAGTCTAATGAGTCGTAAGCTGTATTGGGCTGAACCAACCTAATGCAATCCTAAGTTAGCCACAATCTGCAGCCATTCCAATCACATAGAAGCGATTTGAGCGAGCCCAGTTCGGCATTGAATGGGGGCATTAGGTGCTTGAGCAAGTATGTAGCAGGGGTTAATTGAACGATGAAAATTTGTGAGCTCCTGGTGGACCTGTTGTGTCACTTGTAGCATTCGCACGCTTCACAAAAGTTTTAGCAGTTTCTTACCACAATAATATCTGTCAAGGTTTAATGAGAGTTAGCAGATGAGACAAGCGAAAGAGCAAGGTGCCCTTCCCAAGCCAAACGGCGCCCAGCTTTTTACGAAAAGTTCGATATTATAATGTTCAAGTATCGTGGGCGATCAATGGGCTCAACCATGGAAGTGAAATTGGAGCTCTGGGACACAGAACTGGCAGAGGACCTGCACGATCACTGAATGCTCTCACGCACGGGTGAGGGACCTTTTCTCCCTCATTACTCTATTTTTTTCTGTAATTACACGCCTCTTTTCTAGTAGTTGCAAAGCGCCATAGATCCAGCAAATTTCATAGTCGAATGGGGTATTTCCCGTACGGGTGTACGTTCATAGTAAACAATCGGCGATCCCGCGACAATGGCGACTCTGCAATTGGTGATATAGAGCGCCCCTCATCACATCTGTGTGTATTTTGATCACGATTTCTCTCGCTCCGTCGCTTACCGCCAGACCGCTTGGGTTGCGCGATTGTTGATCGTCGGGTATGAACGAAACCTAACTTCTAATCTTTTTGAGTCGTTCTCCTATTTAATTCAAATTCAGCCTCCTCCTTTCCTGGGAATTCCGCCGAAATCATGGTATAACTCAGAGCGTAACGCAAAAAATAACCCTTAACCCAATTTCTGGGCGCTGTAGCGATTTTCAGGCTGAACTCGCTCACGCCAACAGCGCCGCCTTCCTTCTTCCCAACAAGAATTGAGTTGAAGGCCCATATGACCACTATAATAAGGGAGGAACGAGAACCAAGTACTTCCAAATGCCGATCAGATTACCAGTGAAGAAAAGAGTGAAGCAAATCATAGGTGCCCTACTTAAGGCCCGATCATCATTGCACAGGCTTTCGAAGAAGCGACTGTGCGAGCAAGAGATTCCACACAAAAATGAGAAGACAGAAGGACGAGTGAGCGACAATGGCTCGGTCCCACATGGAACGAACAGCGTCTCACAGTTGTGTTTGCAGACACGGAATTGCCGGCACATCTCGTCTCCATATATAGGCGGAGCACGCGCCTGTGGTAGCGCATCCTTCGCTAATGTGAGGGAGGGAGCACTCCTGCTCACTAACGCATAAGTTGGTGGAGCCGGTGGAAGTGTGACAGTCGTATGAAACTTTGGACCGTATACTGAAATGATAGAAGTTTCACCTACAGGGAGTGTGTCTTTAGGGCCCACCTTATGTTGGTTGTTTGGGCGGAGACAGGAAACCGCTTGCGCTTTCCTTCATCGGTCTGAAGGTAAAGGCAGTGGATGACTGCTCCTGCCCCATAACATGAACGAGGACTGCGCACATAGGCATATGTAGGCTACCTGTGTGAGCTACCTGTCAGGAAGAGAAGAAGGTTTGACACATCTTATTGGTAACAGTTACCACCTCATCTTATTGGAAAAAAAGAGAAAAAATGTTTAAAGAATTATAGCTGTTAAAATACTATATAAAATCATGAAAATTGTATTATTTATTCTTTACTCCTTGAGCAACCTTGAGACAGCAAATGTACGAATTTCTGAAATGACTACTCTCCTTATTATTCCAGATATCCCTCATTTGGTCTCGCTGGGAGCGCCAACGAACGGCGACAAAAAGCTCAGCCAGGAAGTGCTCAACTCTTTCGGCATACCAAACATTCCTGCACTTAAAAATTGTAATATTTCTCCTTCTCCTGCCACAATCCTTGGCATATCTCTAGCAAAACATTTCAGTGTTCGGAAAACTCGGTGGAAACCGGCCAAAGAAGCCTGTAGTGGGCTACGAACCAGGCTATGGTGCAGTGAATCCCAATGCTCCACTTGCCATCGGAAAGGTACAATTTTTGATTGCGTGCTATTGCTTCAAAGTGTGAAAAAATGATGAAAAAGGGGACTGAAAGGGCACTCCTGAAAGTGAGAGATTTGGCAGTACGGTGGATCGCTGCCGCCGCAACCCAGGCTATTACTGGAGCTCCCTCCCCTCGCCTCTAGTGCACGCCAAGGGTGTTGCGGACGCCAACGGGATGGGTTGATGTTGTGAAAATGACAGACGCGCAAAGCCAGAGGAAAATGAGAAAAACTGCTGGAATAAAAAGTATCTGGGGATCAAAAGCTCTCTAAGTCAGTAGCATACACGTTCCCACGCCCACGGCTAAGTCCATGAACATGTCCCCTCCGACACCAAGATATGGACTGCATGCAGTACAGGTCCCGTGAAGTTACTCGATTGCGGTTTGAATAGGCTCCTGGTAAAAGGTTACCTATGCAGATAGCGCCACACTTGACGGACAAACTCTCAGGTACAGAATACTAGTATATAAGTTGATGAGAGATGGGAAATACGAGATTGTTAGCTGATCAAAATAAAATTTTCTCTGTTTCAGACCGATGTTGACGCCATCAACCTTCCAGGAGGTTTCGGTGACGTCGAAACGCTCAAAGGAGGCGGATTCGGTTTTGGAAAATAGGATCCTCTTGTCTTATTGCTTCTCCTACTTTTTTCTTTCTATTTATGAATTATTGCAATAGTTCATTTGCAATTGTACTCTTCCTAAGGGACAAATAGCTTTACGCAACATTATTGCTTCTGGTATTATGTTATCCTCCTTGGACTTGGCGCTATGTCGCGGAGAAAGCCAGTCTGCAATTTCCCGGAAGGGTTACTGTAGCCGACAATTACTACGAGGGGAGCTCCCACTTGAGTGAGCCAGTTAACTAATGTGGCTTTTCACACATAATAAGTGGCTCATGCACCATGCAACCCCTCTGGAGAAAAAGATGACCACTGTAGCTCTCCCGAGAAATTGCAGACTGGCCCCTTCTGAGGCGCATTCTGTCTTGAGATTCATCTACGCTTTTCTGCTGTTAATCTCACCTATCACGCTGTTTTATCTAGGTACCCTATTTTTTAGCGCTACAAGTTACAACTCGACAGGAATCGGAATGTGCTAAAGCTTCTGGCTGGGCTTCCGAGTCCTACTGGGAACTAAAGCCTTTGTCTCCTTCAACAAGAGCACCCCTCCAGCCTATTGTGATTCCTTCTGAGCATTTAGTAATGTAATAAATTGTTCAAACATTTCAAATAAACAAAAATGTTTTTATGGGTTTAAATGAGTGAGCACACGATGTTTCGGAGTATACTGGCATTTGTGAACGACCTACTAGCCGCTGGAAGCTTTTCTGTTGATTCACTAGCCGGAAAATTGATTGAATAAGCTTATAAAAAACATAATAGGGTCTAGGGTATCTTACCGGTCAAATGGTTGTCACTTATCCCTCCGCTTCTCCAAATCAAGCTATCGTCCGTTCCCGAGTCTATAACTTCTGTAAAGGCAAAAAAGGCAGCAAATTGTCCGTTTCAGGATTAACCCATTTTTCTTCTTCATTCATGAGCTTAGGCATTTTGAAAGCCTCCTAGAATTGCTTGAGCCCAACGTGTTCACCCCTCATGACTCTCGTACGAAAAAACCCTCTCCGGGATGGTACTTGATCAACTCGGAGAGAGTGGACACGGGATTAGACCGACGACCCGAGAAACTGTTAAAGCGATGGCACTTAGGCTCATAGTATGTCCACTAAAAAGGAAAACAAATAGCCTTGTTGGCTGCGGATGCTGAGGCGTATAATGGCTAGGAGGGGCGCAGGGCCACCCGTTCTCTGTTCTCCACCAACAGTGAAACGACCGAAAACGGGCTGAGTCCTATTCCCCCCCCCCCCTTACTGCTGAAACGCCCAGTATCCACATGGATCAAGACTGTGTGAAAGCTGTCTTCCCTGTGTGTCTTCTGTTTTCTGTCTCCCATCCCATGTGTGTCTTCTGTCTTGACCTCTCATGCTAAATGGTTAAGGGATGACTCTGCCCAAACAGATTCAGGGCGCTACTTCAAAGGGTGGAGCACTTCGTTAATTCACAAGTTTCTCAGTTCCTCTCACCTTTATGAGAGTTATAAGCATCTAAAGGTTGCAAAGTAGTATGGGCGTAAGCTACTTCCTCTGACTGAAGCTTCGTAAGTTTTTTTTGATAGCAAATATGTAGTGGGTAGTCGACAAAGATGAGCAATTTCAACATTGCCTTTTCCATTCAATCGGGTATTAGGACTGATTAGAAAGAGGTGAATATAAAGAAAGGCAGCTGTGCCTCTTACCAGTAGTGCAGCTCGAACGTCAATCAAATGATTCAAAGATGAGAATTTTGATTGGGTAAGTGTGCAACACTGGACATCTTGTAGTTTTGATGAGGACGATTTCAAAAAGCCTTCACGAAAGATGTCATATCAAGCCGACATTCGCACCATCACGCTTTTCTGCATATATCTGCCCTCAGTCCTGACGGATCTTTACACCTGTAGGAGGTCTCGAACACCAGTGTGACTTGCCGAATCGCCATCTATTTCAGGCTCAAAAAATTCAACTGAATTCTGAAGAACATGGACGAGCATAACATGCGGGAGGAGATCAACGGCCCCTGGTCTGCACGGTCAACATAGCGCACTCCCTTCCCTAACCGGAACGCCCTCGCGGGTGGTTCGGCAACGTATGAAAGATAATGAAAGGTGGGCACTATTTCTAAAGCACAGTAACCTCCTCCACCGTATCCAACAATTCGACAGAGCACGCGAGCCGAACAATAAAATTCGACATGATTGCCAAAAAAGGCGTTATGCGCTTGGTAGAATTATGAGGAGAAAGCGAATGGAATGGCTGAGGATGGCTACACAAAGAGACTTTCTGGTGTCGCAGCAGAATACGGCGGCTACAATTGAAATGCTAAATAATTTCATCTTCATGGCAACTGGCTCTTTTGAACGGAGTTAATTCTTGACCATGAGGAAAGTAGAACTACTGCGCGAAACTGAAAGCTCATTCGCAGAAGTTTGGTGAATTCCGGACAGGAAGTGACGCTATCAGCTGTTTTTGACCGTTTGGGGAAGAGATGCTGATAAGGACAAGTGCGACGGTCACATACTTGTGAACAGACACGAAACCTCAGTAGACACAACAAATAAAGACAGCAAATAAATAGGTTCCAAGAAGTGCTAGGCTGATTGCGATTACAGCATCAAACATAGCCTATTCCTTCACGGTGACCCAGCGACAATGACCGGAATTCGACGAGGAAGCAGCTTTTCCGACAATTCCAAGGTGATGTTCATTCGTGGATGATTTGAGCTTTACAATTTCTTGTGGTCCTTCTGTGCTGTGACTGGTCGGCTTTAAGGATAACTTGCGACTTTTCTTCTCGTTTATAGGACAAGTTTAAGTAACTGCTAAAACGACGTGCCCACTTATCGTTCTGTTACCAACCATTGACCAGAAATATGCAGTCGCACTGGGCTCTAGCCTAGCTATCACTATGTCGAGCCTAATAACCCGAGTCCAACAGGGATATCTAGTCTAGTCATCCCTGGGCCGAATCCAGAGGATAATCGAGTGCCTTTTCGGAACCCTCATTTTTAAGTGAAGCTTCTCTGGAAAACATAACGTCCAATTTGTGCAGCACCACTGAGGTCACTCCCCTATGAGATCACCGTAAACAGCTGGTGCTGCCAAAAGCATACCAGAAGATGCCAGCGAGGTCCGCAAGCTGGAAAGTACAAGCCACTGACAATAAGCACCCAGCCGCATGTGCTCGTTCCCTCGATCTTGGGAGCAACAAGCTTGCAGTCTTAAGAAGCCGGCTGGACGCTCATTATTACGGACCGAATCTCGACGAGCCTCACTGCTTTTCAAATGAACCCTTACATCATTCGTGGCCAAATTCCAACCGATTTGCAATTTTCCAGTACATACCCTTCAAATAAGAATCTCTACCTACAGTTATTCGGAATAGCGTTGGAAGGCCGCTCCTATGATTTTTGCTTTTGCAGCCAAGCAAACAGGGCACCGAACTACGGGAATTGAGCCAGCGCACTACTAGCTCGCATTCGTACGCAATTAACCTTATAGAGCTTCTGATATCTATATTTATTAACAGGTTTCTAGATCAGATTAAACCAATATATACGAATTTTAGCCAGACCACCTTCATAGAGGAGTACATTTCGAGGAGGGAGCTCACGGAGGTCCTTCGCCGAGAGCTGTAGGGTGAGTTTTAGGCCAGGTGGCAGCTGCCTAGCCATGTAAAACATGGGTATTGATTGGAAGTGAGGGTCACGACGCCTGCTGAACCCTTCAGCCTACGTCGGCTGTGTTCTCAGAGAGGCCTCATTTAGACCCCTTCAAGAATTTTGTGTTTTTTGCATCTCATCCGTTCTACTCTACTTATCATGGCACTTTGCCGATGGTGAATGTGGGGAGACGTCAATTTTTCTGACGAATCTTCAAGGTGAATATTGAATAGGTACGATTTTCGAGGCAACCGGCACTATTGATAATTTTTAGCAATTCTTGTTGGCATTTATGCGCTAACTGTCCTCGTCAAATTGGCTTTGTTGATCAAACACTTCTGTCATCTACATATTCCCGCCAAATACGTCACTATAATAACCACGACGTGAGTGAATCTGCCCTTTTTTCTTTCGGGTTCTTATAACAGATCTTACATGCTTTTAGCTCAACTTGAATAAACACTAGGGAAGAGAAAGGAATGAGTGCTTTTTCATTTTCCCCAAGAAGCAATCAAAACGTGCCGTTCCGCGACAATCGTGACGATGGAGGTTGATAACCATTGGGCCTCCTTCATCAATACGCTCTTCTTCATAACATGGTAGACAGCAGTGATGCACCAATGAGGAAAGCAATTCGGTCAACTGTTCCCGCCCACCATGTTACCGCGGAGCGCGCCTACGACTCGTGTAAGTGTTGCTCAGTTCCTTAGAATGCACCAGGCAGAGGACTTCTGACTCGCAGATCTGGGCGTTTGAGAGCATATATCCCTCCATACAACTTCGACACCAATTCGTCAATTGAGGGAGCATAGAACAAGCGCTCACCCTTTTCGAGATGGGGAACCATGAATAAATAAACACTCTTGGTTAAAATACGTACTTAGTTTTCCGGTTAGATTGGTCGGAGCTCAAAAGGAAACCACGACCTTCCTTCCGCTCTAGCCCAGACTTCAGCGCTCTAGCTTGTAGTAAACTTCATATCTCTAAGACGGGCAGGGGGTGGCTGAACGAGGTGGCGATTGTGGTGCGCTTACATTTCTGAGACAGTTGTAATAATTTCTTTGTTCACAAGATGGAATCACAATTGTTGGGATGTGGACGGTACACATCTCACGGCGACAAAATCCCGCTTCCGGGAGTTCTCATTTCGAAAATTATATTTACATTTGCAGAATTGCTGCAAAACAGTTTCTGCTAGCCGTGATCTGTGAAGGTGTTCTTGGAGGCGTCGACCATGGTACCAAGAAGCGGATGTCCATCGATAAGGAACACGGTCTGTTTGTCTCGACCATTTTCTCATAGGAATACACCTCGGAAATATTCGAAATTTCAGCGGAATAGTCGAGCGAGATAAACTCCATCCTTATACACCTCCTCCCCTACTCCCCCCCC
>MU943414.1:0-10236 GCA_036418165.1 Cooperia oncophora | reverse complement strand
CCACTTCATAATGAAGGAAATTCGAGATACTCTTGAAATGGGACGATTTCCATTTAGAAGCCTCTTGTAGCAGAAACGTAATCTTTTGTGAAAGCGTCTAAGTAAGGTGTGACACTATCATCCAAATACTTCGTTTTCTTCAGGTACAGCAGTAGAACTTGATGGATATATAGGTACTGGTGCTCGGTCTAAAATTATACAAGCGATGGCCAAAGTTTTTCAAAATACCGTTCAAAACCGACTAGAGGGCGGAGCCAGGAATCAAGGTGATTGGCGCGTCGTCCTCCGCCCCTTTTTTCATCGCCATTCAAGGGTGGCAGTCAAGGAGCGCGCCAATGACGTCGTTCCCTAATCCCGCCCACATAGCGATTTCCTATACCCGGTGTTTACAGCCAAGTAAGCCCTCCGACTGAAAAGAGCTTATTCAATGTGGCCTGAATTTAATACCTGAATGCTATTGTTCCGCTGCTTCCGTAACTCCACAAGATAATCTTTGATCTCAACTAAAGGTGCTGGTTGGTGAAGAAGTTCCATGGCATGTTCAATGAGAACTATGGATCCTGTTCGTCCAATACCGGCGGAACAATGAACGATAATGGGTGCGCTGGAAAGTAAACCATTTATTATAGCTTGGGGCTATCAAGAAATATTCCAGTTTGTATCTCAGCAGCCGTGAGGTGTTACCGTCGTTCTCGCTGCAGACGCCGGACCGTGACGGGAGCTGGGTTTTTCGCAGCGCCAGCCCGTTTTTCTCTAATCGTAGCCGTTTCCCTGCTTCAACAATTGGTGGAGAACGGGCCTGCGTCGCGCTGAACTTCCTGACGCGTCCCTGCATCCGCAGCGAACAAGACTGAATAGCCTTCCTGAAAACTTACGTGTTCTCTTTCAGCTTTGCAAGGAGAGCAATAGGTGCCAGGTCAGCCTCAGGTACACCTCGATCCGGCCAGTCCATCCAATGGTAGTGGGAACATATGTGCACCGGTTGTCCAGGTACGCTCACTTCCAACTTGTCTCACCATCACCCTTCACTTTGTTCGAATGAAATGGGTACTGGAAAGCAGTATTATCATTTGAGCTGGTGCTTTTTTGAATGTCTACCAGCGCAATTGTCTATGGTATTGTTAAAGGCAGTGAACAGAGATTGCTGGAGGCAGGCGCGGTGTGTCCTGGCGGATCTAGTGATGGAAGGAAGTTGGTCCACGTCCACAAAAAGCGCCTGGGCAGTTTTAGCCTGAGCGTCATCCTACAGCCCTTCACCAGTGACGCTGGCAACAACCTTTTGCCTCCATTTATCGTGCCCACTGCCTTCCAGCATTAGGAGAAAAATGTGCCCAGCAGGAAGGGAAAACCAAGCAGGCTATATGTGGCGTCTTCCAAAACAAGCGACTTATAAAGCGACTTGGAAAGCCCATGCAGCCAGACCACTTTAGAATGGCCGTCAAGTCTGTGACATATCGGTGATCCAGCCGTCGCCGCAGATGGGTAGATCATCCGTGCAATCAATGTTGGTGTGATGGTAACCAAGCCCCCACTGCGCGGAATCAGCGAGCAGATTAGCATTGTTCATGACCGCTGCGGACCCAGCGTTTCATCTGCAAACGCCGGCCGGTTCGGCACAAAAGTTTTCGCATACGGATCGACTGTGCGGTTGGTGCCGAAGAGCCTGGCGCTTGGGCGAAAGGTTTTTGGTAATCGTATCGCGGCTTTCGACCAAAACCGCGACGCGTTTTTGGCTTTCTTGAATAGTCCAAAACTTCATCATCGTTCTTTCAATATCTCATTGCGTGCTGTTGTGAAAAGGAACGGCGCGTAAAATATAGTGTAGATCAAGTAAAATAGTAACGATTAGGATCTTTCGTAGTTCTCTGGTCTCTGATCCGTATCCTTGATGCAATAATCTTTTTTGCCTTGTGGTCGTACTCCCTGCAGAGAACCAATTGGTCTTCAATGCGCAACGCGTGGGTGTGCAGTGACTTCATGGATCCAGTAGTGAAACGAACTGAGTGAGAGCTATGCATCTACTAGAGACAGGGCCTTCTCCCTTCATCCACATATTTTAGGTGTCGCTCTTATAATGTTTCAAGAATTTTGCTCGACAAGTTCACGTTCATGTCGGGCCGCTCCTGCTCTTGTGTGCCACTAATTTCATTTTCGTCACTCGTAAGCCCGCGATCGACGTCTATTTTGCGAGGCGTTCAACGTACGGGCCGGAAATGTTCTATGACTTGATATGCGCTGCACCATGTTGTTCACCTAGCAGAGAGCGAGCAAATTTCAGGCTAATACATACTCATTTTCTGTCGTGATTCAATCAATATTTACCTATCTTGAACTATGTAGTGCTGCGCGCGGTCTTAATCATACGGCTAGTGAGATACGGACATAAACATTTTCCAGATGTCGACTAAAGGCAGCTGTTCAGCACTTCGAGCGCCGTCGTATTGCTGCGATGTGCTGCTCGCGCGCCCCACAAAGACCATGCAGCCTGGTATCGATCGCCACTGGGTGCTAGGGCGGCCAGTTGCCGTGGGCGGCTGCGTTCGTGCCTATAGGATTGGAGCGCTGTTACAATCGTAGCGCGTCGACGCCCGTCGCGAAGTCTGACCGTAAACAAGAACTCGTGCTATTGCTTGATTTCACAAGAGTTTACAGATCTCCAGCAAGAAGGCGATCGATAAGAATCAGCGAAATGCCCCCACCATGCCGGATGCGCTGAGAAGGGAGTAGACGATAGCAAGGTAACCGAAACCTGTCTGTTAACAAGATATCAACTAACATGCTCTTGCTTCTTCATCACAACGCTGACTTCATCAAATTCAAGCGGCGTTCCCTCCTCCGTCGGAAAGTATTCGGCACATTTTTTGGCATTCTGGAAATTTTTCCGCAGTTAAATAACAAAAAGGACAGAGGGGTCTAAAAAGAGGCGAAAGTGTGTTCCACACAGCATTTAGTTGGGCTCACGTGGGGAAGGAGAATATTACCGAACGACCAGCACGTTGATTACGTATACCTCTGGATTTAATTCGAAACAACGGCACGGAAGGAGGGTGTCAGGCCAGAGGACGAAATTCTGATAGAGGTCGTAATTTTGCGATTTTTCTCCCAACGGCAAAACGTTGCCTTGGCCCGAGAGCACACAGAGGGGCGAGGCCACACCGTACTGCATTTGCGGTGAGGCGTCTTGTGTTCTTCGGGGCGTGGACAGCTTACTCGAGTATCAACCTTGGTCTACTGTACCCTACAGGCATCCCCTCCTATTTACAAATACGCCTGTCTGGTTAGATTTTTCCGCTGAAAGAGGGAGTGTGAAACTGATGAGGGACTGATTCAGAAAAGACGAAGTTACGGACCCCAGTTTTTGTGACTTTGAAACGCACCTGTTCCACAAAATTGCACAACATAAGTATAGCCACAGACTTTTCTTGCACCACCATATACCAAAACTCTGCGCACGTTTTTGGCAGTGGAGCCTGAATAGAGTACTTGGACAAGTAACTGTTGAAAGGTTCACATATCTTGCCTGTACAGTTCTGACATTTTACAGTGCATTTGCAAACCATGGCTGCATAAAATCGAGAAGAACAAGACCTGAGTGCAGATGAAGCGCTTGGCATTCATTGGCGTTGACACGTAGTTTGCATGGATGTATGAAACAGGCCCGAGTTTCAGGACAACCCGGTAGGCATCGAGACATCCAACGTCCTGCAATTCATGGAATGAATGTTGCATTCCGTTTGGAAGGATTTATTAAAATTTGGGTCTCTAAGTGTGGAATTCGAGGCAGTAATTAAGGCGGTCCGTGTTGCGACGGCGCAGCGTTGGAAGTGCTGTCAGGGTACAGCATCGTTGTGTCAAACCCATGGAGGGGGGTTGTACTTTTGGTCGTGCCTGGACCCCATTCGAAGGGGGGGGTCGTACTCACACCGACATTTCGCACATCCCCATGCTGTACCCTGAGTGCTGTCACGCGCGCGACATTCACACCGGATCTTATTCATTTAATGTGGGAATGCTGCAGCATATCAAGCTAACAAGCTATAGTGCAGTTCGCTGCGGACGGTTGGGCATGTCAGTGCGGCTGCAATACTGTATCAATATCCATCGTGTTACTCGTTTTCTACCACTTTTTGTCGCATGCGCGTATCAACAAGAAGGCAGAGAACGGCTTTGACGAGGTGACACATACTGCTTGACACGCCCAATCGTTCGCAGCGAATTAGAGTGTAAGAAGTAGCAGCTAGATCGTTCGCATCGGCGCACCATGGATTCCCTGAGCTAGAGCAGGATTTCGATGTACAGTCACTTCTGAGCTGGAAACGGCCAATTTGGTGTAGAACGGCTAGCGCCGTGCCGAACGCAGCCCCCTGAAGCGCCTCAGCATCCGCAGCAAACAAGACTGTAGCATACCAGCCCACCCACAGGTATACTGTAAATGCTTATTATAGATTGTGGTCTAACCTACCTTGTAACGATTCCTTCCTTGTGGAATCTGTGCGACAAACTCGGTCATTTTAGTGAAATCGTTCACTCTTTTCATTGCTTTGAACTCGGCTATTAGTCCTTGCACACCTTTTTTGAGTGTTTCTTCAACGAAGACTTTAACCTGCAACCACTGATTTATTGTATTGAACACTTTAAATCTAACCTCAAAGCCAAGTAGTACTGCTGAACCTTCAGACTAGCATTATGCTGCACGACACTACCATATCAGGTATCAGAAAGATTACTACCCTGTGGCTCTCGAAATCTATTCTAATTATCAGCTGACCTGTAAGCGCTTTGCCGCCTTCGACTGATCCTTAGTCTCATCGCCAGAACCTATCGAAGTTCGCGTTGATGGTCTAAAATGTCAGTGGAACTAAGCGTAATGTGGAAGAAAATGCAAGAGAATATGTAGATTAAGGCACGACTGACCCTTAGAGGCAACTGGCACGATGAATTCCTAAGACCTGTAGGATTTATTCGCTTAGCAGGGCAGAATTCAGCGCCCCTGAGCAGGCGCTGCGTGGCGCTTTTTCCAAAGAGGTACCCTTATAGCACCCTATCAAGCTGCAACATACCGACCCGGACGCTAACCGGCCGGCCACAGATTTCCGACCGATGCTGATGCTCGTATTGCTTCATTTGCAAGGCAGAGTTCAAGCGAAGAGACTGATATGAAGCGGTTGCGGTGCTGCATGGATATATAGTTACATACATGAAGCTATATCCATTGGTGGTGTTATTGGCACAAGGCCAACAGGAAACTCGTCCAAAATTGCTTCCCCTGTGTCTGTAGAAGAGGCTTCTTTTGCGGGTTTTTGTCCGTTCCACATCGCTTTTTCGCCATTCTCCCATCAGATAGCACCCCCGTAACTATTTCAGACCAGATATTTCAGAGTGCCGAATTATTTTGCCTTATGCCTT
The DNA here is from genome assembly GCA_036418165.1 of Cooperia oncophora. NCBI lineage: Eukaryota > Metazoa > Nematoda > Chromadorea > Rhabditida > Trichostrongylidae > Cooperia > Cooperia oncophora. Next base: position 4,830 of record MU943414.1, on the reverse strand, counting down.
TAATGATACGCCTAATAGGACTGGCACTTCCATTCTGAGTTGCATGTAACGGGATTGAAAGTCTCTGCTCGAAAGTCAGCTGGTGCCACCTTTCGACGAGGTGCCTGTTAGGATATCCATACTGTGGCGGCGTCAAATCAGTTAGGTACCATGTTGAATCAGTTAGGTCTCTGAGAGAATGCGGCGCACGGGATGTCGCGTGTTTTCTGCGAGGACTTCCTAAACACCTCACAAATTGCGGAACCTCTTCCTGACACCAGTGAAGAATCGTGGAAGTTACAAAACAGAACTGATTGCGCATGACTTGCGCTTATCCAGCTATACTAGTTCTAGAATACCAAGAAGCTTTCGTTCGTCGCGCAAACTTCACTTCCTGTTTTCTAATAACTCCCTTGACAGAATAATTTGAGTTATAGTGTCAATCGCAAAACTCACTGTGAAGTATGTGGAAGAGCAGTTTTTTCTTCTCTTTCTCTGAAAACACCATATTGGCTATCTGACGTGAATAGGCAATGTGTGACATGCAAACTGGAACTAGTGAGCTGTAAAAGTGCTAAATGCCCTCCCCCGCGTCGAACAGCGCCGGCAGGGTAGATGCTTTTCAGCGTTCGGAGCTTCGTAGTATTTGCAGTAACAGGACTGATTGCTCCACGTGTTTCACAGACGTAGTGTAGTTTATAAAGCAGCGCTCAGAATTCGCGTTGACGCGCGACGACGCTCTACAATGGCAGCAGCACTCCATTCCTACAGACGCGAAGGTTGCCGCAGTGGGCATTGTTCGCAGCCGGCCACTTGGGATTAGAGAGAGTATGGGGGAATAGAAGGGTACGCGTTGCCTGATCACGCAGTTGTACTCTCCCATTCTTCTCTACCCTCCCAGTGCCCTAGCGACCAGTCGGCCGATGCCGATTGGTCGCTAGGGCATTCGCGTCTACAGGATTGGAGCGCTGTTGCAGCTGTAGCGCGTCGATGCTCATCATCGTGAAGTTTGAACGCTGCGTAGCGTCGCAGTCAGGCGGGGCGGTGTCACGAGGGGCAGATTAGTCCGCCTACGGCTGTCTTGCCCTACCAATAGTGAGGGTTGGGGGGGGCTGAAAGACACTCCACTTATGAGGTAAAGTCGGCGCAGTTCGGCGACGGGGGGCATTTTGCACTTTCACTGCTTCACTACTTCCGGTTTACAAGTCTCACTCTGGTGAAACTTGTGAACTCTTGTGAAGCTGGAGCAAGCTCGTCTAACCAAATGGGTCGACACATCGATGGGAAGCGAAATGCCCACCCCTACTCGTGGCCGAACTGCGCCCGTAAAGTAGTACTGCATCGCCGTTAAGCCCCATTGATTGTGAACCGCAATGTGCTCCTCTTGCTCGATCGCGGTGGTTGATCGTCAAGGACCTAGGGACTTAGCCACGCTCGTTTAAAGGGTTTGGAAGGTACAAGGGTTGATATAAGTTTCCGATGAGACTGTCCGGTGTGTCGCCACTAGCCGCGTTACTTCTAACTAAGTTTTAGGCATACGCTCAGTGAGCAAAGAGCCTTTTTTGTACCCCCTCCCCTATCCTGCATATCGTAGTGAGCATGGTTGTGGGCCTGACTGGCTTGAGCGGGTTTTCATTTCATGTGAACTAACTTTTCTTGCGAACTCCTTTTCTTCTCTCTCTTCGAACCTTCTTCGACTGATCGTTGTTTCGTTCCTTTTTGAGGTTTACGGCCACGCGCCTTTCCTTTGGGTGGTCTGTCCAGTCTAGATTTTAAGGTAAGGCTCTAAGATAAGGTACATGTCTGATATGTACAGTGCAGATCTGAGGCCAGTGGGGCATCCTTGAGACGGCTGCGCAATACCATGCCGACCCTCTTCTCTTGTGCATATGTCTCTGCTTTTTTTTGAATCTTAACAGCTACGCCGTGCACTGCCCCCAGATATGCGCAGTATCTTTTTCTGACTCAATGGATACCGCTGAACTTACTGGACATCCGGCAGCGTTGCTTCCTGCGTTCTTTCTAAAAAGACCAACGCAGTCAAGCGGTCATACTATTCTTTCGTAACATTATGCTCCTCCCACCTTCCTTTTGCTCTCAACTATTTTCAAAATTTGCTTTTCTGAGCATTGACACCCTCTCTTTTGACTTGAGCTGCGTTCATAATTTGCTGCAGCGTCGCCCGACCATCAACGTTTCGAGCGTCCATGAGCGTCAGCGACTAGGAAAGTATAGATATCGATCTAGCGTCTGCAGCGTCCACCAGCGACCAGGAGTAGAGAGTATGGGGAAGTAGGAGGGTAGCAGACTGCTGGTAGACCATGGGGAGTAGTAGGGAGCAGACAGATCAGGCGTGGCGCGAAATTGTGGCGTGTGGAACCGCACCGTATTAATACCGCGCCCCTTGGTCGATGGTGGCCGTTGGTAGACGCTGCGTTAGCTAGGTCGATAATTATTCTTTTCTAGTCACTGATGCTCCAAACACTGATATTCGCTAGTGGACGCTAGTGGTCGCTGCTGGACGCTGCCACAAAGGATGAACCTAGCCTTACAGAAGAGGCAAACGGTGCAATCTTTCGTGCAGGTGTGTAGGATAGGTGAGAAAGAAAACGCATCTACACCTAAATATGCGATATGGCACGTTTGCAGAGAAATGCTGCTGGTAGTAGCTTTAAGGCACGTAAGTCAGAAATGTGCGCTGTGCAGTTCAACTTTCAACGGAAAGGTGGTATCCGAAATGCCCCAGACAGGACCCCTAGCCAAACCGGGTTTTCGCGGGCACAAGGCGAAGAAAGAACGAGGATGGACAAGTACCTTCTTGTTAATATCAGCTATTCTTATTCCATTCTCACTAACAAGCACTACGAGGAGACCCTCTATGAATGAAAGTTGGGCGTAATAGGGGCTAGGGAGGGTCACTGTCTTCGTCGCCATTCGGCTGGTATCCTTTTCACGGTGTGTGTGTGTGTGTATGTATGTGATGTGTGTTTGTGTGTGTGTTGAATTTGTTGTGTGCCCTCACAAGTGTGTGTGTGTGTGTGTGTGTGTGTGTGTGTGTGTGTGTGTGTGTGTGTGTGTGTGTGTGTGTGTGTGTGTGTGTGTGTGTGTGTGTGTGTGTGTGTGTGTGTGTGTGTGTGTGTGTGTGTGGTGACCATCTCGTGCGGCGTGTGTCGTGATGTGCTGTGACCGTTATGTGATACACAATTGTGTGTCGTGTGTCAGTGTGATGTGTGCTCTCCCGTTCAAATGTGTGTGTGTGAATGTGTGTGTGTGTGTTGTGCTGTGTGTGTGTGGTGATGGTGCTGTTCGTTGGCCGCAGAGTGTGTGTGTGTGTGGTGTGTGTGTGTGTCAGGACTCACCGCCGCGCTCGAAACTAGGTCGCCGCGCTGGGAAGTGGGTCACCGCGCGCGGCGATTACATGCTTTAACATGTTTGCATGTTTGAACATGTCTACCTGTTTGGACATGTTCTTGGCAGATGGAAGATGAGGAAAGAGAGAACGCTCCAAGCAAACTGCGATAGGGTCATATTGATCGGAAGTTGGCAAAATGCCAGGTCAGGACTCACCGCCGCGCCACGCGAACAGGTCGCCGCGTGCGGTGACCTAGTTTCGAGCGCGGCGGTGACCCCTGGCCGTCTCTCGTTTTCACGCACTTTGAGCCGAGATGATGGGGTGACGCAGGCTGTTATCGCACCGGGACCCAATCCACACAATGTAGCAGTGCTGCGGCACGTCAACTCTCCATGCGTCTGCGTCTCTCAATCGACTGGCTCTCTCTCTATGGCTGGGTCGGTCAAGTCACTAGCTAGAAAGTACTGTACATGCGCGCGCGCCCTATCCCAGTAAGCGACTACATTTGGGCTTGATGAGCCCATTGCGACAATCGTGGATGACTGCACAGCGTGGTTGAGTGAACGAGGGACAAAAACCAGTTACTTGCGACAACGAGGCGGGCAGTAAAGCCATAGTCCGACAAAAATCTAACACTGTGGTTCAAGGACAGCGCAACTACTCCTTGGTGCCTTTGCAAGTTGTGTACCAGCAAGGCAGAAGAACAAGTACTGCACTTACCTCCTCTTGTCCACCTGAATAAGAACATGTTGCTACGAAAATGAACCCTACCGATCTGCTGTCGGATTACTGTTAAGAGTGTTTACATTTCTGACTATATCACATTGTCATGTATAGCACTTGCTCGATGAGTCGATTCATCGGTTTGCCGGCCTTCCACTTTGACCGCAGGACGTCCTGTGGGTGCAGTGCAAGGTGGTTCAGTGGCAAGTGATTAGTACGGTAGGAACGATCATCTCACTATGAGACGGTGAGACGACAAAGAAAAGGGATTGTCGTCAGGGGTGTGAAGAGGGAAGCATCAGAAGAGAAGGACCAAAGCAAAGCTTAGAAACCAGTAGGTTTCATGAAAGCCATATAATGTGCCTCCCTGCCTCCCTCTGCTGGATATGACGCCTGCTCAGTTTTGGGCTGCTTTCATACCTTGCGGCCTTCAAAACGCGCTCCAATAGATAAATGGGTATTGATCGGCGCCGGTCGCTTGTGTTTTGAGACGTAATAGGAGGACAGGAGGGTCCTAGGCATTGAAACTACGCATCGTAAAAGCACAAGATTTGCAGTGCGGTCAATGTTGCTATTTGCCGACACATAGTTACACCGTTTGGGACCCTCCTACTGTCCTATTCTCCCTCATCACTAGTAACCGGCGCAGTTCGATACCCGACTATAGTTTGGCGAGCATTCCTTCCCTACGCCCATTCCGCCGACTCGTTGCAGTAAAGTATGAACGCAGCCCCTGTCTCCCCCAATGTGATTGGTTAGCATTTCAGAGGAGACTC
>MU943413.1:0-11466 GCA_036418165.1 Cooperia oncophora | reverse complement strand
GAAAATTTTTGGCCATCGCTTGTATAATTTTAGACCGAGCACCAGTACCTATATATCCATCAAGTTCTACTGCTGTACCTGAAGAAAACGAAGTATTTGGATGATAGTGTCACACCTTACTTAGACGCTTTCACAAAAGATTACGTTTCTGCTACAAGAGGCTTCTAAATGGAAATCGTCCCATTTCAAGAGTATCTCGAATTTCCTTCATTATGAAGTGGCCATCATGAACGAGTCCTCATTACGTGTACGTTAGTATGGTCGCAACGCGAATGAATTTGCAGCTTTAGAAGTGTTGTTTTGTTGCTTACACATTATAAGACCCCACCTGTGCACCAGGAATTCCCGAATGGTTGTAAGGCGCGGCCCGTGGCAAACCGTCTTTGCATGTGCCGATGGCGTCGCGCCATTCTTTCGTTAAGCAGCGTTCAGACTTCGCGACGGCAGCGCTTCGGTCGCGCGTTCGACGCGATCGATGCAGTCGAAAGCATGCGCATCGATCGCGTCGATCGCGCGACCGAAGCGCTGCCGTCGCGAAGTCTGAACGCTGCCTTACGCAGCCATCGTTCGTACCTGCTAGCTCTCCAACGTCAGCCAATTGTTTGCGCACCCCCAAGTTTTAATACTATTGTTCATCTGCACAAGTGGCTGCCCTCTGTGAAGATCATGGTTCTTTACCTGTCAAAGTCACACTCTTTAGAAAAAATTTATCAAGTTTATTTCAAACAAGCAACAACTTTCCAACAACAATTCCACAAACAATTCAACAGAAAACTATTATAACAAAATGCATAGGAAAGAAAAATACAGAAAGAATGGACTGCTGTAATTGGGTGGGGGCTAGCTAACGACCAGACTAGCCATGCTGAAAATGCTCAGCCTCTGAGAGTGCAGGCGGCTACAGTACGTACGGCGTATGATCCCCGCCTCAGGCAGCGTTCAGACTACGCGATGACGAATGACGACATGCTGTAATGCGCATCGAAGCGCTACCATTGTAACCGCGCTCCAGTGCTATAGACTGATACTAAGTGGTCAAGCCGACGCGTACCTCCTATTGTTCCATACTCTCTCAGGCAAGTGGTTCGGCAATCGTAACGTCAACGTGCGCATCGCGGAGTCTCAACGTTGCCTCGGAAAAGCGCAGGCAATCAGTTTCCGGAAAGCTAGTCTCACCGCGTGCCCCTCCAAACTATAGTAGCTCTACAAACAACGATAACAATTGGACTAACAATTTCTTGGGGCTCATTCTTCCTGTCTATGCTTTTTCTTATGCTTGTTTTTCTTTTTAACACTTTTTACATCTACAAATTCATCTTCTTCATTAATAACGCCCTCCACATCCGTTTTTCTTCTTTTCTTCTCTATTGACTCTTCATCACTTGCATAGATTTTATGCTTTTTCTTTTTCTTACTTTTGCTCTCATTATTCTCTTCACTAGATATTCTCTCGAAGACTGCAACAAAGAATCCATTGGTGAGTGTTTTTGCGGGGTCAGCTCGGAGGCAGTCTTTGCCAAATTCGTAGGTGTCCAGTCCTCTATGGGTCCACGTTGGCAACACAGAAGAGGCCAGTTGGAAGTGCTGGCGCACATAAGTATCCAGCAGTACCTGAAAACGAGCGGACGGTACAAGCTTCTACTAAAATAATCCAAAGACATTTCGCAGGTGTAGCACGGGTCATTTGGCTGCGTGGGATCAACCTTTTGCCGCCCATACGGCGTTTTGGGAGACACAGCGATTCGAGAGATTGCGCGACTAGGAAAGTATAGGTATCGATCTAGCGACTGCAAAGATTGAACAGTCCGGGTATTAAGGATACTCGGCGTTTCCGCGATTGCGCGCAAAACGAAGGAATGGTTGGCGCCAAATCGCACATTATCCATTGGCGTCAAATCGCTCAATCTCCCAAACCCTCGGATCGCCGAATTTCCGCAATCGCTAGCGACTGACGCCAATCGATACCCACCCTTTCCTTTGGCGCGCAATCTTTCAAATCCCCAGTCCCCAAAACGTCGACTCTCCTCAGTCGCTGAGTATGAGCGCGGCATCAACAAGTACTCTACTAGACTGGATTGCTGGCCTACATCAGCCTTGGCATTTCTTACAGTTCTACGCCTGAGAGGACTGTGCTATCTGAACAGTGCAAAACAACGTTCATTAGTGCCATTTAGTCCATTTCAGTATCAAATTAAACATACCTCATCTACTACACCCTCGTTCTCCTCCTCGTGAATCGAACATGTAGAATACACTGCGCGTTGCAAGTTTGGGAACTTCAACGCGTGTTTCAAAATCATGGCCTGGAAATAAATCGCAGTTTGACAACATCTCTCAGTTAGTTCAGAAGTATAGGGGAGCAAATTAAAACCTGAAGGTTTCTCAATTTTGCTAAACGTTCTGGATGAGCATTGCCACCCGTCAACTCGTCCATTCGTTTTACCATACCAGATCCAGAGCAAGGAGGATCAACAATGGCGTATCTTACCTGAATTACGAGTAAATCACTACTGGGAACACATGAGACGAACTAACGAAACAGCTCTTGCCTTTGCAAACTTCTTGTCGTTTACATCAGTCTTGAGAAAATCTCCGTGGAAAACGGAAGCATTCTCAACTCCACACTCTTCCAAAATTTTTCTCATTGTTTCAACGCGGTCTTCTGAACGATCCATTGCCCAGATCTTCCTAAACACAACATTAAACAAAGTAACATTTGACACCTTGTTTGAGTGGTCGGCCTTAAATAAATACCCTAATTGCACTGCTAGCAAATTCAGTCGCTACATAGGGAATGATCCAAACAGGTGTGCTGCATTTACACCTTTGAAAACCTCTACTGAAAAGAAACTAACCCCTCTCCACCTAAAATCGCAGCTACGTGGCTTGTTTTCATTCCGGGAGCCGCACAGGTGTCGAAAACATGAGAACCAGATGGAGGGGCCAGTAGGTAAGCCGGTAAGCAGGATGCCTAGAAAAAAAATTGAATTTTTAATACTTATCTTCTGCATGGTAAGGGGCTTATGATTCTTGGGGCACTTGAAGGACTTCTGCAAAAGTGGAACTAACGTCATGTCAATCGGAGCATTGCTCCTAATACTGATTCATCGATACCCGAGCTCTCCCGCGGTCAGGCAAAAATCCTCAATCTACATCATGGCACGTCTCACTTTTGCACAGGAATTGTTCTAACTGCCACATCCAATCATTTTAGCGCCCATAGGTCAAAGTCAATTCTAATTCAAATGTTTTATCGTACCTTGCTCTTGAAGAATAAGGTACCGCTGCTCCACAAGCCAATACTTATGAAAGTCATTCGAGTGCGGAAAAATTAACAAATCGTCGACATGAGGATCAACAAGAACCTATGAATGGGACAGATTTAAAGAAGGTTAACAAACATGCGTTTGCCCTCAAAATCCACGGACTCATTGAGTAGCAGTCACATTCAAGAATGATGTGAGCGCCCCTTACACTCAGCGCCTGGTTCAATTGTACGGCCCCGTAATTCGTTAACTCGGCCAGTAAGTCAAATCGGGACATCGTAGCCGATGTTAAAACAGAAGCCAGATAGGTTGATAAAGCTAGTATGCTTTGAAGGTCCGCTTTTCACAGCATTTCCTTTCCTTAACTCCTGAAAGAGACGCCCCGTATGTCTAGCCATAACGGAACTGTTCGCCGGCATTACCCAATGTGAGTCCTACTTAGTTACGCATTACCCCACCTGCTGGCATTTGCGGAAACGGGAAACTTTGACCCTTTTTGATGCCGATCGAACAGAAAACTAATTCTAGATATGTGAACTCCATAAAACTCACACCAAATTCATCATCGGCCAAATTGCTAACACGATCGACAAAGTCGTCTTCTGATGACAGATGAGTGACCTATAAATTGTCTGATTGAGAGTCCCTGTCACGGCATCAAGATACTACAAAATTATTTCACAGTTACGAAAGCCTCGACAGCTCAATCGTAACGATTTCCATGACTCTATAGCATTCTGCATCACTTAGAGTTCTATGTGCTTTCCGTCGTTTTGAGCGTACGCCAGCGTATGTCAGGGAACGTTCAAAACGCTAGATCGACACCATATTTTTCCAGTCGCTCAAAATGCTGGTCGTACGTTCAAAAAGCTCAAACGCTGACGCACAGTATGAACATGCAGCTTCAATTTAGGGAACGTGAACAAAACTTCCGAAAGTGAATTGGTGGCAAAGATCGCTCTGTATATAGGACTTACTCTCCAATCCTCGTACTTGAGTCGTTCGATGGCTTCTTCTGCTGTCCATTTCAGTGTGTTAATACGAGCATAACGTGGAATGAATGCCGTTGATTCACTGGAATCGCCCTGGTCCTTGATAGCTGCTACTCCTCGTCCATCTTGTGCTAACAGTTTCTCCTTAATTTTTTAAAGAATTTCATTTGAAAACGGCAAACTGCACTCGGTGAACAGTGCAAAATAGAGTTTCCTTTCTTTCCATATACTCCTTCATAAAATTGAGGAAGACTGTCCAGTCAGGGGAAATAGAAAAGCATAGGTGATGATGAAAACAAATAAATACACATGTAAGTAAATATAAAAATGAAGATAGGATTACAAATAACAAAGCACAAACAAGAATATTAATGTAATTCAAGTACAAAATAAGCAAAATACTGATTGAAAACAATGACCAATCTACGAAGTATGATAATTTCCTCGGTTTCAAAAGAGTTTAAGACGAAAAATACCCACTTTATCGTGAATCGCCTTCGTATGCTTGTAGATTGCTCCCCGCAGACGTGGTGATGCCTAAAAAATCAGAGTAAAAGTTATGAACCTTCTGCGGTTCCTTTCAAAAGGGGTAACGCGTTTATGACTAGTCTTTTGGAGCTGTGTGAAACTAGCAACGAACAAGACACCTTTCATTGAGCAATATTAAAGGTGTGAGAACTCACCCTTCCGAGACCAGCTCCAGCCAGGAACTCATAGAGCAATACATATACCAAATTGATATCTCCATTTATTTCAGGATCCGAAGTAATTTGAACGAGTTCGGGATCGCTCAGAATGTCATCGAACAATGGTCGAAATCGTAAAGTTTCACAACTCAACCTCAGCAGCGTTTTCTTATTCTGAAAATGACCTAATCAAAATCGGAATTTCGATTCAAACACTGAAATAAGTAAATATGCGAACTGTAAGTACTGACGGTCCAGACAGAAAATTCAGTGCATTGGTACAGTGTGGTAATAGAAAACTTTATTGAGGCTTCTGATATTTCACTTGCAACCATTGCCTATACATTTTCACTTGCTTAGCTCTATTAACAATCAGTCGTTTATCAACAAAATTAGCTTTTTGAACAAGTCCTGCTGATCGGAGTAACGCGTCCAATTCGTCATTACTGAAGAAATACACTAATGTGCCATCACCTCGGCAATATAGATTTTCATCAATATAACGGCTTTTCTTGAAACGAAGTTGAGTGAGATCAAATCGACCGTAATCCTTGAGTAACAGCATCCCTCCGGGCTTCAGCAGGCTTACAAGGTTGTCGACAGCTTGCCGAGCTTTTGAAGGATGTATTGCTGACAATACGTATATGCAGACAACAAAGTCTAGAGATTCTTTTGCCGGGGCATCTTCTGGTGCATCTTCCGTGATATCCCAGACGAATCCACACATCCTTGAACTATCGTATTTCTCGTGCTCTTTCAACACTTTCACCGCTACTGCTGAATAGTCACAACTGTACAGATACATTCTTCGGTGTTCATCCCATTCCGATAACGGGAACGAAGTGTTGCCTACGCCACATCCAACTTCCAGAACGCGTACAGTGGATCCCTGAAAAATGTAGTAATTATGAAAGTTAAAAAGCAGAATCCAAGCAGAATATGTATACTATATGCAACCAGCAAAAGACTGAATTCAAAGGAAGATATTAGTGAGGTAGACCTCCCCCATTTGGTAGATAAGCTAACCGCGTTTTACCCTTTCTAAGCAGGGACGACTAGACGCAGTTCTGTTCCTGGACTTCCGTCTACACTTATGATCCCTCGCAAACGATACAGCGTCGCTCCTGGCGTGATATGTAGCGCTGAAAATGCAACACTCTACCATCAATGTGCCAATCCAAAGTTCCGCAACAAATAGGCGAGAGGGCGTGCCTAGCTGCGGGCCAAGTCACGCCTTCATTGAGATGCCCTATTGTTTGCAAGAATCGGAACTATACCTCGAATGACAACAACACCTCATACAGTTGATATGATTTTGACATTCTTCATTTGCCACACTTTCAGGAATTAGATGGCGGCAGGGTTTTTAACGGGGACGCCTCACCACCCAGTTCCACTCTAATAAAAAATGGGGGAAGGGGGAATGGAGGGCGGGGGGGAGGGAATACCTGACAGGAATCAGGATCAACGTTTCCCTTATTATAAATTGTGACGCTGGCTTTTCGCCAGTATAAGGTGAAGGCGCTCGAACACCTGGCGTCTAAGAGCGGCATAGTACAATGGCGTTTTCTTCGCGCTACTTCAACCCATAAAGGGCAAAATGTTCCAGTCGAAGTTTTCTTTAGCTACTTTGAAGGTTTACTTGTAAGCAACTAAATTTCTGGATCATATAATGAGAAATGTTGTCACCACTTATCATTCACTCTCTCGCATTTCAGAATCCAGACGAGATTTGGGTGGCATATTCACCCGGGAGTATTATTGCTTCCATTGAACAAAAAATGACATCCACTTTGAACGGCGACTATACCTAGTCCGTCTGCCTGAACACCTCACTACAAACAACTCGAAAACACTCACTATGTTCGCTGAATCACTGCGTTCGCTGAAGACTAGCGTCGCAGAGTCGGAAAGTGGGACAGTCTCTCCGACTACTCATGCGAACTACAGGGCAAGGAAGGAATACGGAACGGTTCGGTGGATCGGCCTTCCCCAGACACGAAAATCACACTCGTTTGGGAGGAAGACAAAAGACGAGAGTGAATGCGAAACTCTCCAGGGCGCTGACACCTAAATTTGTCTTCAGCGCCCGTGTCTGTGACGCGAGCACAAGGCGAATCCACTCCGAGATAGGACGTTCGCAGTCAGCCAAAGCAAAATGCCCCCACCAAGCCGAAGTGCGCCGAACATCTAATCCAGTTCGAATGAATTCCTTACCTCCGGATAGTTTTTCATATCCAGCTCCGGGAATTCTTTCAATAGCCATCGTCGATCCTTGAAAAAATTGTTACTGTGCTGTGAGTAGAACGCATCCCATTGTTTCTCGGGTTTTCCAATCAACTCTTCTGCTGTGGAACTGTCAACAGCTTGTTGCTTCTGAATCTCAATGACTCGATGAGCATTGTTCTTCATTTCTTCACTCCAATCCACGTTATCCCATGCATTGTGTTCCCACACACGGCTCTCATCAGTCAGATACCTAGAAACCGTGCAACAAAGGTAATTAGTGTAGGAGCATATGTCGAGGAGCTCTAAGGCCGCGCTCATACTTCGCGCCATCGTTTTGAGCTCACGGCAGTGAGCGTTCGCGCGTAGTTTTGGACATTTTGTGAGCGGTCGCTCAATACGCTGCCGTACGCTCGAAACGCTGGCGCCGTATGAACGCAGCTTAATGAACAAAATGCTTACCGTGTCCCAAACGGGTTACACTTCGGCTCATTCTGCTCCTCCGTAGCATCGGTACCTAACGGCTGTGCCGCGTCGTCAAGCATTAAACTTCAATACAGGATGAAAAACCTGCCAGGTAGGCGAATCAAGCTCATTTCAAAACGCACCATCGGGAATACGAGTATAGACGAAATGTTTTCAGAAGTCACATAGGCGAAAACATAGGAGGTAAAATTAGTCGAACGAGATTTACAATGCCACTGCAGCTGTAGAAATAGAGGAAATCAAGAAGAAAAGAGAACGTCGTAGATCGGCTGAGAGGGGCCACTTGGTTAACCTGTTTCCTGTCGGCCCCATTTTGTGAGGACCTGTGAACTCCTGTGAAGATTATGAATGTTACGAGCTATCATATCCACCGCGGATACCTTATCCGCTGTTTTTTTGTTAGTTCGGCGGTAGGAGGGGGAGAGGGGGGCCTCCAGCAGTAAAATTCAGAACGAATGCAGAAACACCGACAAGTGTCAAGTATACTCTCTTATCTCGCTGCTCTTAAATACTTCTTCGTACCTTTCTGCATTAATGTCGTAAAGCGAAACAAAGAGTGAAGAAATAACGCGGAAATAAAGCTCGAATCTTTTCAAACTTTGACAGGGGTCCATAGGTCTTCACAAACGGCCCGGATCATTGAAAGGAATTCATAAAACCGCCACAATAGACTCGCTCTGAAAATGTATATCAACATGTGCGGTAGATAACGAAATTGAACCATCTTCCCAGAGAAAAGGACCGAAATAACCGGTAACATATTCGTTTGCTAGGATCAAGAGGTTAGCTGTAAAAAGTTCCTGAAATTGAACAAATGTTCTTTCAAATTGGTTTGCAAAGCGATTCGAACAGTTTGAATATCTCGGACACATCACTCCGTTCCAACATATGAAAAGAGATGCGATTTAAAAATTCGAGAACTTCTCACTACAAATAGAGTAGTGACACACTACCACGAAGAAGACATCTAACCGCAAAATTCGAATCGGACAGTCAACAGAATAAACCACAAGAAGAAGCAGAAGCAACCCCTCTTGGAAGTTGACGGACACATCATCAAGACAAGGTAAGAACTTCCTAAATCCGAATTTTGTTAAATCCAGGATATACTGACTTGTATAACTGTTGGTCTGTCATATTTTTTAGACTGCATTACGTAGCCTTATTGTTCTTTTGCCATGTCCAGCTCGCAATAATCTCCAGCTACTTGTGATAGAGGAATCGTTCAGCCATTACTGTTGTACAAACATGAATGACTGTTCCAGACGGAGCCTGGCGCATCTGCGCGCGAACTTGAAACCCACGTGACCTTCCTGACGCTCCGGCGCTGGTCACTCAGCCGCGGAAGGCCGGGCAGGTACTAAGTTTGGCCTCGCACGCCCAAGCGGCACATTCGTTGTTGGGAATTCCCTAATAGGAGGGGTCGTATTGGTCGCCGGGAGAGGGGGCTCGTATTATTGGCATGCCGGGAGAGAGAGGTTTTCCATTGATTGATTTGTCTCGCTCACGGAGCGTGTAAACGGGGGGGGGTCGTCACTCTAGTTCGCTGCGCGGAGTAGCCGAACTAGAGTGACGACATGCTTGTCGGCCAGTAAGAGTGTGTCACGGCCGTCAAGCAGTTCTGCTCCTCTTAATTCAAGCGCCATACGACAAAAAGGTAGAAAATGAGTAATCCGCAAGGTGATGGATACGCTATTAACCTACCTTGCCCCGCTTCAACAACTAGGTGCTAGAATGAAACTGGCCACAGGCGCCAAACGCAAGCCCCGCACTGTACACGCGCCAAACCGTCTGCCGCGAACCACAATTATAATTACCGCCCTCTGCCCCCCCCCTTCGCCCTCACCCCTCTTTCGCGCTCGATTGCGATGAGAAGGGACCGAGGGCCGGAGAGAGGGGGGGGGGGTCGTACCAATCCCAGAAAAGGGGGTGGGTCGTACAGACGCGACCAAAATCCACAACCAGTGATGTCCCCTGCCTCACCCTTAGATCTCGAAAGCTTGTGAAGAAGTAGCTTTCTTCACCGCTCGGCTAAGTGAAAATAACACACCAGGAAATTACAATAGGGCAGCGTTTGGGGGTCACTTCGAGAGGGGCTGCAAGAACCGGGAGACGGCCAGGAGTCACCGCCGCGCTCGAAACTAGGTCACCGCGCGCGGCGACCTGTTCGCGTGGCGCGGCGGTGAGTCCTGACCTGGCATTTTGCCAACTTCCGATCAACATGACCCTATCGCAGTTTGCTTGGAGCGTTCTTTCTTTTCCTCATCTTCCATCTGCCAAGAACATGTCCAAACAGGTAGACATGTCCAAACATGCAAACATGTTAAAGCATGTAATCGCCGCGCGCGGTGACCCACTTCCCAGCGCGGCGGTGAGTCCTGACACACCACCCGCAAGAACCTCAGAGCCAACGGGTAAACAGGATGCCCTTCGGTACTTCACCGCACGATCGATGTGTTTTGAGCCCAAAGCAGACAGATGTACTTCAGGCTCCGACAATTCTCGTTGAGTACGCACCAGTATAAAGTCAGGGGGAGGATCTCGGAACATTTTCTAATGAAGGAAACGGTTTATAAGGAAAACCACAGCTTCGTTGGTGATTTCAAGGCCAAGGTTGGACCCAGACAAAAGGCTGAAGAGCTTCACAAAGGGAGAGGATCATCCCCGATTTCCCCCTATAATCTCTCCAACGGCTAATGCCGTTTGGACTCCAGAAATTTCGCCTTCGAGCTCATTTTCAAATGTCTAAAGTCACCAATTCACTAAAAACTTGTATGTAGGGATAATTCAACATTCTCATTATGAGTATGACACTCATTTTTGGCGCTGGCGCCAAGAGAGGACACTGCGACCACCTCCTGGGCTCAGCCATAGCAGAGCGCAGGTAACCGTAGTGTCATCCATTAGCGCCAGCGCCAAAAATGAATGTCATATTCGTGATCAGGATGTTGAATTACCCCTATATACAAGTTTTTAGTGGATTTGGTGACTTAGGCAATTTGAAAATGAGCTCGAAGACGAAATTTCTGGAGTCCAAACGGCATTAGCCCTCTCCAACAGCCATGTCCACTCACGCATACGCCTAACCATAGTCAAACGCGCTGCCTGTCTGCGCTCTCTCTTGTTTGGTTAATCTCTACACTTGGCCGCAAGAGGCGCTTGCTGCTTATGTTGTTCGTTGCCTCATGCCATATGAAATACATGCTGCACGTCGTGGATAGTGGGCTTTGTGGATAGCTACCACAACCGTCCAGCCTATTTCCGCACGGTTTCGATCAACGTAGTGGCACAGTTCTGCAGCTGCGGGCCTCTCACATGACACGATTCCATCTGATTGACGTAGAGATCGTCGTACAGTTCGTCTTCAGGTATCCTGTGCTATCGCAAGGCTTTTTTTTGATAAAAACACCCATATTCGGAACTTTTTTCCATCCCAAAACGCGACCCAAATAAGCGCGCTTTCACCGTAAAAGCTGATTCATGTTTAAAAAAACGTTCCTTTCGCAAACCTGTCCATTTAAACGTGATTTTTTTTGGAATCGCGAGATATTTCCCAGCCTCCCTACGCCGAGAATACTTTGAACAGCTACTTTGAACAGCCTTTGCAGGTAAAAATTTCAATGGCAATAGACTAGCAACAGGGTGCACTCGACAAATTCGTTAACAAAGGGAAATTATTGAAGCGCTAAGGGTAAAATTTTCCCTTTACAGTACGCAGTTCAAAGTACAATATGTTTGAACACAGCACAGTACATACGATGGTTGGATACCGGAGCACAGTGTAATGCACGGAGTTATGAAGGTCATAAC
>MU943412.1:60641-77699 GCA_036418165.1 Cooperia oncophora | reverse complement strand
GACTGTGGTGGGGGGGGTGGGGAAATAGGAACATATCCTGTCATACCTGTGGTCCTGTCCGCGTTGATGAGTGGATACCGCAAAATCCACAACAGACCTTGTGGTGGGTCCACGAAGCGGCCACAAGCCTGCAAATCCACCTTCTTGAAACCATCATGCAACGTAATAACACCCTGCTAACTAACAAAGTACCAGTAAATAAGCCAATAATAGTACCTGAAATCGGTTTGGCCGCTCGAAGGCCTCAGATTTCCCATGCTAGGGAAAAAGATGCTATCGGACCGAACACCATTCGAGGCACCTGCAGCATTTCAGAAAACTCTTCATTCTTATCGATTGGTCAATCGATCGAAAAACCGAGCTTCGTAACGAGAGATCTGGGGACCTAATCTGATCAAGTGTGCAATCACATTTAAATATTGCATGATAGTACATGTACATTGAGGGACTGAAGTCCAAGGGTCGCTGTTCGGCTTGTGAGGGGCTTTTTGCAGCACTTTCGATAGTTCTTTTTGCTAGTTGTCGACTAATAGGTCTCAGCTTGGCGAGACCTGTAAATTCGCTGGGAAATGGTACTGGTGCTCTACTTCGCTTAGGTTGCGTTCATACTTTGCGGGAGCGTCCACCAGCGATTACCAGCGTCCATCAGCGACCATCAGCGTTTCGAGCGTCCGTCAGCGTCGGCGACTAAGAAAGTGTAGATATCGATCTAGCGAACGTTAGCGTCCACCCGCGACCGTCAGCGTTTCGAGCGTCCGTCAGCGACCAGGAGTACGGAGGTGTGATAGTCGGGGCGATTGCACACGCCACAATTTCACGACGTCTAATCCAGCTGTCTCCTCCCTCCTACTTCCCCATACTCTTGCCAGCAGTCTGCTGCCTGCCTACTTCCCCGTACTCTCTACTCCTGGTGGACGCTGCCGCAACGCATGAACGCAGCCTTCAAAAAATCTACAGGTTTTAACATAGTCGCCTATACAGGCTCCGTTGGGTACCCTTTGTTGCCCCCACCAAACCAAACCGCGCCTGAGCTTATTTGTGAACACTATGGCCAAGATGTCACTCAGAATGGCTCAGAAATAGTTCAAGCAATGCAAAGATGGCCATTTCGATTCATGGTCAAGCAAACACAACGTCGAGGGAGATCGCCTTAGAAGCTCAACCCTCGACAGTGGTTTCCCTACAGCTCCCTAGTAAGCGCTCAAACTTGTCACCAACATCACCATGTTGTACTTGCTGTACCTGCTCCTCGTAGAGATTCCAGCGATTTATGTGAAAGTCTGGAGTTGGCTCGGGGCCAGCTCTTTCTTCGCATTTTGAAAAGACTAGCGAGCGACCATACTTGGCTAGGAAGAAGTGCTTGGGCGCCTGCTTAGCTGGCCTCTTTCTCCGCTTGACGTGCCACGAGCTAGTAGGATAGTCGGTAGCCCAGAGTCAAGGCATTCACACAAGCGGATATTCGGTCGCCTAGCAGGGGGCAACCCCTCTCGTCCAGGCTGAAGGAGCTGGGCAGCAGTAAAGGGAGCATACGACCCCCCCCCCCACTTACTGCTGTTGCCGAGATACATGGCCCCAATTTTCGCGATGGCGTCGCAGTTGCCCTGAAGAATTCACACACTTCTTCGTACTTGATGATGTATAAAAAAAAACAAACTACGGATTAAGCACAGAGGCCTTGGTAAACTCCTTTATGAGATCTGCCGCGAATTCTTCTTTTCATTCGGAAATTGCAATGGCATAAAAATTAGTCTCTTGGCACGGCCAGTGGGGGGGGGGTTGCACTTTTGCATTCTTACTCGACGCCCCTGTCGACCATCCTAGAGCATTTGTGGCGTTGAAGCCATTACAAAATTGACAGGCTTCTACACAGAGACTGTCCGAGTTGCCTAGCAGAGTATTACAGAAGACTTCACAGGTTTCAAGCAGACTGAGATTTGTAAACCGGGAATTAGTGAAGCAGAGAAATTGCAAAATACCCCCTCCATCCGTCGCCGAATTGCGCCTATGGGTCAATGGAATATAGAACTAATGTAAACCAAAGACCTATCTCAGTTGGTGGCCTAGTCTTTAGGCAGACGTAAACTTCAGAGGTTCATATTTTCCAGCATTGAATTCCCAACTGCACGGAGATACCTCGCTCCACGTCCAGGCACTAAAGCAAGGGCTTGTGCTCTGCTCACTGCACATTCACGGCCACCTCCTCCTCTGGCACGTCAAATACGACCCCCCCCCTCTCCCTCGCCCTGTAAGGTAAATGACGCGACGGAAAAGTTATCTTTCGACCGCTGCGTTCAACTGATCGATCCTCTGCCTTTCCCTACCACCTAACCTTCCCGCCTTCGTGTACTTTGACCCCGCAGAGCCAAGTTCTCCGATCAATGTCACGAAATATGGTGATTTGGAGCAGACAACTCGGATTTTACCTGCAAAATAATGCGTTTCGACCCCTTTCTCAAGGAGAACCCCATTACTGGGATCAGAAAGCGACGTGAGCTTAGTCCTACGTGGATAAACAGAAACACAAGAACAAGCTGTTCGCTAGAGGATGAAGGACCAAGGTATTCGCCACTTGCCTTCTCAGACATTTCGCTAATTCAAAGGTTGTATAGCTCCATCTCATGCTACGGGCGTCCTGCATCTTAGGGGAAATTTTGCAAAATACGACCCCCTCCCCATGATTTCCTCCTCTGGTACTACCCTCTTCTCTATCTCCCACCGCCATCCTGCTAAATTCCCCTAGGTTCTCACACTTTTCCGGAGTTTCCCAAAAAAATGTAAGCGAGGTGGGTCATATATAGAACACTTGAAACAGGAAAAACTGGAGAAAAGTCAACAACCGAAAGAATTCCTCGCTATTCTGGAAAGCTTCTCTTCAGGGCAAATACGACCCCACGGCTAGACTTTACAGGCTTCCACTACACAAAAAAAAAACATTTACAAAAGAGTAAAGGAAACCATATTGAATTCACGGCCCCGTTGGGCGATGGGGACGTGCGAAATGCGAAGCGTCCAGCACACACCGACACATATTGACGACCTTGCCGATCTACAGAGTTCACCTCAGGGGTTCCCCTTTAGGAGCTTTTACGCGGCACCCAGGGATCGATAGATGACATCATATTTAATTCGAGTATTATGTAGGCCCTAATATGATCTCCCAAGTTTTTGAACGGGCAGATGTGGTGTCGTCGCAGGTGGTCTCTCTTGCCGATAGTCCTCTGGTCAAATCCCGGATCGAATTCCGCCCTGGTGGCTAGGCTTCCCTTCTTTTGTGGGTGGACTAACTAGTACGGCACCTGCATGGGAGGATAAAAACACTGACCTGTATAGTATCAAAGAAATACTTGGGACCAACCAAGAGGTACTTGCCAGTTGTTCCACCGGAATGTCTTTGATTTGTGTAAAAATGTGGGCACAGATCGGCTTGGAGGGCACTAAATGGTTCAGCAAGCATTGTGTAAGCCACCTAGTGAAGACCTGTAAATTCCTGAAAGCAGAGTAGCCCACTTGTACCATTTCGTAGCTTCACAAGAGTTAGCAGGTCTTGACAAAGTAAGACTTGTTAGTTTCCACGAACTACCACGATGAACTAGCGGCGTACAAAGTCCTCCCCTAAGCCGAACAACGCTTTTTCTGCAAGGGAATATGTCTGGGCTATCTCGCATTTCTGCCACCATATGTATTTCTATCAGGGCACATCAGCGCTGGGGATTCCCCTACAGGAGGGGGGTTGTATTTGGTCTGAAAAACTCGACAGCTCGATCGTACCAGAAGAAGGAACTAAGGATGGGGTCGTAAAGCCACCTTTTCGTGGGCGAGTCGTACGGACTCGACTGAACTCCCCATCTAATAATGTGCCCTGATTTTCTACATTAATAATTGACAAGGCGTTATATGCCTCTGGAGGGGCTTGTCGGCAGTTTCACGTCGGCGCCTGCCTCACTCGCCGCTCAGAAATGCTGAATACCGTAGCGCTGACGGAATTGCAGGCTGGCCCTCTTCGAAACCATAACATCCGATTTGGCAAAGCGAATCCGATATGCCCGTAACGGCTTCCTTTAGGATTTTCAGGTGTTGAATTGCTACTGTTGTACACAAGGCACGTTGTATCTTGGGAATTCCCCGCAGCTCCTCTCTCCGCTGGACGGCAGTTTTTGGAAAATCTGGGAAGTTTTTGGAGGAGTGGCGAAAAAATAGGAAGCTGGGACAATTCAGGGAGATGTTAGGATTGTAGGTGGGATGGTAGGTAGGGTGGGGTCGCACCTGGAATGAAATTCCGAGGGGAGAGCGTATTTTGCGAAATACCCTGGAGGGACTTTTATTGGCGGTAAAAGACATAACTGAATTGTGCGTACTTACACCATACGACTGCAGAAGATCGCTTATAGTTACACTCGCAATCCCTGAGATGCGGTAGGCGTGCCTGCGTGCTTGAATTGAAATCAGCGGTGGTCTTGCTTTTAAAGAAATATTTTCATTCTTAGACAATTGTAGTCATGTCTTTGTCCAGCTCAGAACAAGATGAGAGTTGTCTCCAACTGGAATAGCCTACGAGTAACCCGTCCTATGCTATGTTCAGATGCCACGCCTACCCCGTCTCAGGGATTAGGGGTGTACATTACCAGAAGATTGCTTCTACTACAAATTCCTGCAAGTGGTCTGTCAAGCGCGTTCGGAACCAGCGGGCTAAAGATATCCTGACGGAAGAAACGATATACTGAAAAATCTCCAAATCACTTCGCCGTTCAGATCAGTTCTGGGTAATAACTCATATGGTCATGGTCCCTGCAAATGATAAGCCATATGGGGGATGTGAGTTGCCAGAGTAGCCTTTCCCGGCAATCACTGCAGACCCAGGACGGCATCACTGGTGAAAAATGCGGCCCAGGCTGCCCTCCAACCCACGCCCCGTTACGCGCTATATCGTTTGCCCGGATCATGGCTATGCTTTCCTAAACGAACTGCTGAATATTCCCTTGAGTATGTCGTCTCAGGAACGGAAGGCGTTGCTGGAAAATAACGATTCTCCACAACACGACTCCCCCTCCCACCAAGCGAATTCTTCTGAGTACGACCCCCTCACACGGCCAACCTACAGTCGTGCGAAATTCTTCCGAGCTTTCGTTATCGAGTCGGGTAGGAGAGGGAAGGGTTACACTGTCACCTTACCAAGGAAAGGTCCAACAGGTCAGCCTGGCCATTTGGCCAATAGGATGCAATAAACTGTACTCATCTTGAAACCGATGCAACGCACAACGCTCTTCCAAATTTGCAACAACGATTCTGCTGAGCGAGTTATGGAGGTTTTTCCTGATACTGTTTTTCTTCTTAGGCCGCGTTTCATAGATCGCCCAGAAGTGCGGAAAGTGCCGGAGAAGTGGCGGATTCTGGCAGAAAAGGCAATGATATTTTTTCTCTTACTTATCGACTTGAAGAAATGCACAATAATGCCGAAAGTGAAGAAGTGCGGAATCTGCAGAAATGCCGAAAGTGCGGAAAATCGATACGTATCGGTTGCTTTTCTGCACATTCCGCACTTTCGGCATTTCTGCACTTTCCGCATTTCTGCAGATTCCGCACTTCTTCACTTTCGGCATTTCTGCAGATTCCGCATTTCTTCACTTTCGGCATTTCTGCATTTCTTCAAATCGATAAGTATCTATTGCTTTTCTGCAGATTCCGCACTTCTGCATTTTCCGCATTTCTGCATTTCTTCACGAACGCAAGCTATGAACGCGGCCCTTACGGGGCGCGCTGGCGCCGAAGCGTTGGCACATGTAGCGCGACTCATAACACTCTTTGCGCAAAACAGGTATCATATTCGTGTTCAGGGGGGGCGGTGCCAAATAGGGACGTCACCCGTTAGCGGTGGTCTGAGCTTCTGAATTTACGAGAAAATATGGGGTATGGACAGTCAGTCATGGCTGAGTGATAGCTAACAAAGAGGCTATGACTAGCATACTGATGATGACTGGTCTTCGAACTGAAATAACTCTTCAGTCATGTCTTTTCGCAAACAACAGTACCTGGCTTACTTATTCGTGCCGTCTGCATCATTTTCTTGACTATCGGGAGGAAATCCATTCCGAGACCAGTCATCGATGGTAGGTAAGCTCCAATCTGCTGCTAATTACCCATGGAATAGCCCACATTTTCCAAGTGAGGTCGAAATATCAGATTCGGCTAGAAACTTGTCCCCAGGGGTAATTTAACCCGCTGAACATGAATATGATGGTATTTCATTGCAAAAACCCTTGACGTCATACTGAGGGGTACAAGCAGAAGCAGCTGTCTTTCAGGCCACAACTGAGTCTTCACACACCTTTCAAAAAAAAAACTGATCGCAGGTTCCCTTATAAGGTAGTGTAGTGCCGGCGAGCAGAGATGTTAGAAGCTTTGTCGGCTATGCTTCTTCGGAGCAAATGCAAAAAAAAGTGGCCTCCCCCGGAACGATCCTACGTCGTTCGCCTAAAGAAAACACGCGTTCCTAATCGCGTGCGCCTCAGAACGAACCATACATGAAATGGAAAGAACAGCTCCACTCACCGATACTCCGTGACCGTTCCCATCGCACATAGTATGTGAAACGACAATGCAGGGATATAAGTCCTCCATAACTCTGTTTCAGAGAATGGTTTGCCAAAATTTGATAGGACGATTCTGAGTTCGCCGTCCCAAAGAAACGCGCAGCAACGGGTGCTGCAGCTCATTGAAAAATAGCGCGGCTGACGCTGTTGACCTTTCCTGGTGTAGATCAATGCAGAAAATATCGTAATTTGAATAACGGCATTATTCTCGGCGACTTATTTTCTTGTTCAACTGCGGATGCTGAGCCGGTCAGGGAGAGTGGTCTAGGATTGCGCGGCGCCAGCCTTTCTCCTCAAATTGTTGAAGAAGGAAAGCGACTACATATGGTGGGAAACGCTGGCACCGCGCCAAACCTAGCCCCGTGACACGCCCCTTATAAAATTGTAGTGGGAAGCATAGAGTGCGTGAAAGTGAAAAAAATTACAATTGGAAAAAAATTCCCCGTCAAGTACGATCCCCTCCTCCACTCTAGCAATAAAATACCTCTCCCTCTTGCGTTCGGGATTCCCCAAGGCGTGACTTGCTTTGTGCAGCCTATTTTGGTTGAAGCTCCTAAAATGCCTCAATCTCAACAATTACTGGTGCCTAAGCGACTCGTTTGGACGCAACAACGACACCTTTAGTGCATCCAGCTTTCTTGTAAATAGCTTAGTTACTCATTGTAGAACAGCTTGGTGTGACATTTACGCAGTTACAAAGCTTTTGACTGACTCCCTCAATGACGTAACTCTCTCTATGCTATGTGCAGAGTTCGAGGGACAAATGTGACCTAATCTTTAACACAGACACCTCCGAGCTCATCCGTCATCAAGCTGTGAAATGCATTGGACTGTATGACTCGATTTTTTCCATAGCGACTCCTGATGCTTCAAATATTATCTTCTTTGAACTTTGTGCATCCCGCCACCATTGCCCTGATACGATTTCATTGTGCGGACCATCAACTTCACGCGGGCGTTTGCGTAGCGGCTCATTCAGTGAACGGTCTCTCGCTTTGAACTTCAGTCATGTTTCTCTAATGAATCTATCTCGTTTCAACTGTTTAGAAATAGCAACGCGTTCGACTTGGTGGGCTGATTTTGCTGCTTCCCATCCAGTAGCGCTTGTGGAGACCTGGAAATTCCTGTGAAGTAATGCAGTACAAGCTGCTTTTACAGTTGACAAGTCCACAGGTCTCACCAAGGTAAGACGTGTAAGTTAACGGGAACCAACAAGAGAAAGTAGCGAATGTGCGAAATGCCCCTTCCAAGCCGAACCTTGCCGAAAAAGCACTCCTCGGTCTCTTCTAATTGCTGTAATCTTTATTGGATCGATTGAGTCTTTGCTCGTCAGTTTTTGATGTAGCTATGGGCCATTTGGTCTACAGTAACACCCAACTTTCCTACTTTAGAGTGAAGATTTCAATGGCCCATTCGTAGGCTATAAGCCTCGAGATGCGTGAAACGTGAGCGTGCAATCTCCACGCAGTAGAAGTCGGATACAGTCCGTTTTACATTAATGGTGCAAAGTGTTCGTAATTTGGCCACTGGGAAGGGGGTCATCACTGCTGGCGAGAAAAAAATTTGTGATAGGCTTCCTCCTGTTTGCGCATATAATTTGCAGAACCCCACCGGGGGGGGGGGCGTAATCTGAACGATGAGAGAGGGAGGAATGCCGTAGATCTCAAGAGGACATTGCTTGGCCCACTCAACGGTGGAATTTTTTTGGAAATACGCACTGAAGGGGGCCATACAGAAGGAGAACGTTCGAGGGAGTCGTATTTATGCACAGTTTTGCAAATGGTGATGCTGTGCTTTGAGCCGTGTTCCTGTCCGATGCATGTGAAAACTGAGCGTGCGGTCGCGATGGGGCAAACCCGTGTTAACATGTTAGAATCCGTGTCACTGCTATAGGAGTCGTGTATGTCGCGAACAGCTCGTGATTTCCAGAGCCCTTTTTCCTTGTTTTCGCAGTATCGATTAGATCTTTGATCTACATACACTGCTGAACACATTTCTCATAATTTACTATTTAATTGATGCCAAAATAGACAAAAAAACATGACAATGGAAAAACCAACATAGGCGAAACGCGATGATGACAATGGGGTGTGTGTGTAACTCTTTGTCAAAACGATGAGGAACAAACAACAAGGGTGAGAACAGGGGGGCATCGGGTCAAGGGGACAGGGGTCAGGGTCGGGTCTGATTGGGGATGGGGAATGATACAACCAATATATTTCTCATACAACTGACAGACAGAGAGGAGAGAGAGCGCGCGCGAATGCTAACAATCGACCAATCGATAATCACAATAATAAGCAAAGTATTTCACAAAATGACAACATTTAATGCGACAATATGAGCTTCATAGGTAGTGATGAGGAAACATTCGGCGATAGACCGCCCGGCGGCCATTTGGGGGTGACCACTAGTGGATCACATTTAGGGGGGATGGTCCCTGGGACACGCAAAACACACGCACTAGAAATTTCATTCATAAATTACCAGTCGAGATTAGCTGTTACGAGATATAACAAACTCTGGTTTTTGGGAGGGGACGGCCATTCAACACAACAACGGGGTCTTTTTGGGGACAAAGGGGAGGGGAGCAAAACACACAGCGAACCGGGACCTTTTTGAACATGAACATATAGCAACTCTGAGATAATTCAGCAATGATGATGACGACAATTCGGGGGGTCAGGATGTTGGATGTGATGATGAAAGAACAACGCGCAATATGACTATTACATATAGATATTGTACAACAAACAAAAAACATCAGAAAATGTACTCTAGGAAAAAATAACACGTGTTGTGAGAGACAACAGAGAAAGAGAACACGTGACAAATAGATATTATTCATGTGTGGACAACGCACATACAACTCTCACACTTTTGTTGCCATGTCAGGCTACACGTACGCGTGCGTATGCGACGCGTGCATCAAAGCGTCTACTATGTATATGTATGTATATAGGATGTGATGACCCCAAACAGGACCCATTCAGACGACAATGAAAGATGTATGGAAATGGTAATATGGGTATTTGGAGAAATTTGAATATATTTAGAAATCATAGAAATATCGATGACAGATGTGATGAAAAGGAGGAAATGATGATTGGAAGGAAGCGAGGAAGATTGCAAACAACCCGTGACAACCCGCAGGGCATAGAGGGGACGGAGGCCGTGACAAGAGAGAGAGAGACAGAGAGAGAACGAATGACGATGACTGACGTATCAACGAGATATGAGTGATTTGTAGGGGGAAATATACGCATATCAAGGCAGCGAATGCGCATCACGAAAGTCACGGTTATAGACTACGGGTATTCTGGAAGCGGATCGCCCTACGATGCCTTAATTCTGTGCCTATCAACTTCCTATGGCTGACCGCTGTTCTCGGCGTGCCTGCCTCGCTGCTTGACTATTATTTGGTATGATTACCGGCCTGAAGCCATACTTTTACTACTCAACTACCGGCCATTTGGAATGACGTCATTCCCGTCACGTTTGATTTGGCCGAGTTGCTGAAGGCCGGCTGTGAACGGTTTTGCGTATTGTGCACCGAGTCCTTGTAATCCTAATAATGCCGGATTGAAAAAAAAACCAATGCGGATTGGACGTGCGGCGTTCCACTCCAACGATACAATGACTGGCGCTGCCAGATCCAAGCCAGTCCAGGAGTTAGGTGCGCCTGCAGTTGCGAGGAGAAATCCGGGGCGAAGGACGTTAGTCTTGTTGTTGTGTGTTGTGCTCGCCTAGCTTGTTGCTGTTGTTGCTGCTGTTGTTGGGCTGCAGCAACCGCAGCCTGTTGAGCGCTCAGCAACGCCTCAATGCCACCTCGACCACTGGCTGACGACTGACTGTACAACCGCAGGAGCGTTTCACGAGGATCGACACCTCCCGTGACAGAATGTTGCTGTTGCACCTGAGCCTGGGCGGCTTGTTGCTGCTGAGCTTGAGCTTGGGCTTGCGCCTGAGCTTGAGCATGAGCTAGCAGGAAATTTTGTTGTTGTTGCTGTTGCTGTTGTTGTTCAAGGTGGGCACGATAGATGCCGAGATCGAGTTGAGATGGCTGACCGGTTTGCTGAGCTTGTGCTTGAACTTGAGCCTGAGCCTGAGCATGTTGCTGGAGGGCTGTCGCAAATGCTGCTGCTCTTGCTGGGTCAAGTTGTTGAAGCTGAAAAGGAGGGAAATAGAACAATGATACTCAAATGAGGGGACAACGACAAAATCACACTTACCATTTGGAATTGTAACAATTGAGCCTGATTCAGAAGCATATGACTGGTAGCGCCGCTGAGTCCGGGAGGTAGGCTGGATGCCGGGGCTTGATTCCGAGCAAGCTGGGCTGCCTGAAACGATATCTTTCTCAAAAACAGTTTTTCAGGCCTATGACATGCAAAATCGCTTGAGAAACTGGAAAGAGGGGGCAAAACCGAGCTACTTCAATGCACGCGCCTACACCTCTGTGTTATAACTCATAACCCATGGAGGCAATGCTGGCACAGGGTTAAAAAGCCCTGATACCAAGCTACCTCACTGTCTGTACGTTGCGAGAAAACAGCTCGAGGCCTTACTAAGTCCCAGTTTTTACCCAGAAGGCTTCGGATACCAGCTTTCAGATTTAAAGGCACAGTTCGCGATAATCGGAGCGGCGGAGACTGCCCCAACCATCACCAACCTTCTTCATTGACGCGCTGCTCCTCTTTACAGTAGCGAAAGGAGGACAGCACCAATGGAAGAGGCACAGTTGTAGTAAAGTCCTGCCCATCCTGCTACCGTGGATTGTGCCTTTAGGTCCGCCCATTCGCCGAGAAAACTTTTGAATTAACCGTACCTGTTGCTGTTGATACTGCTGGGCTTGTTGTTGTTGTTGTGCTTGCAATTCCCGCTGCTCTCGTTCTCGTTGAGCCTGAGCTTGGGCTTGAGCCTGAGCGGCAGCTGCGGCGGCCACTGCAGCTTGTTGTTGTTGCTGCTGTTGCAAGAGCTGCTGTTGATGTTGTTGCTGCATTTGCTGCATGATCGCTTGCAACATCGCTTGCTGAGCAGCTGCCGCATCGCTCGTGCCATTCGTAATCGAACCAGCGGCAGGAGCTGGTGCCGCTAATGACAATCCGCTGGCGCCAAGGGTGGCCAGACCAGGCGGTAAGGTCAAACCGGACGGTTGCTGTGGAGGACGTGGCATGGCTGACGGTGGCCGTTGTGGGGTCATCTGGGCTTGTGGTGGTTTCGGAGTGCTTCTGAAATGAGGGAAACATTAGGAATTCCAGGAAAAAACCGCTATATTTGCCAAATTGCCATATTCTAGGAATTAGTCGACTTACGCAGCAACTCGTCGAGCTTCTTGTAATACCGAGAGCATTTGTGGATTACCGGACAAGGCCAGACTTTGCAGTGCTTGTGGTGGTAAACCAGCTAGCGTGGGGAACCTGAAAAAGGAACATTATTAGGAATGCTCAGCAGCGCCCCGAAATAACCCTACTCTCTCCCCAGATCGATTACCCAGCCCCCTCCCCCCCCAAACCCGCAAGGGTACGAACTGTGCTCTTTGAGGTCACGTACGGTTGCGTCGTTTCTCCACTCAACACATGAGAACACCCTTCAACTCCCAGTGTTTGCCAACCATCAAGCGCTACAAGCGCGTCAGTCAACCGGACAGAATGACATCCGGGGCAAATATTTGCGCCCCACATACGCCAACATCACCCTCATTCAACCCCCCGCACTTGAGCGCTACTTCAAATATCTAGAAAGAAACGGATCAACGCGACTAGTCGTGTAACTCTACACGTCCCCCGAATGGGTCAATATTACTTGAAACTCGATAGTGTGGGTATTCTTGGCGCCTAGGGGAGGGGGGGGGCAGGGGAAGGGCGAAGTAAGCCACAATTACCTATGTGAACCCGGAAGGCCGTTGGGGTGGAGATTTCAGTGGAGGGGGAACTTCCGATTTGCCCCCCCCCTACCCCAAAGAGTAGACTGAGCAGTGAAGGATGATTATATTCAAGAAAATCCCCGAAAACGCACTTACCCGGTGGGAGCTGTCGCCGAGGACGTTGACGGGAGACAATGTGGCGGCTGTGGCGCTGCGCCACGGGCCGCGGACAGAGCCGCAGCTTGCATGGCTTGCATCTGAGCAGCTGCACTGGTCGTGTCGACTCCACTTGGCATGGCTGACGTCTGTGATGTGCTGGCCACAGACGGTGGTGGTTGCACAGCGGTGGCAGCTCGAACTCGTTGCTCAGCTTGCGCCACAGCGGCAATTTGCTTGTCTTTTTGTTGTTGTGATTGTCGGTAGGCGGCGATATCATGCGCAATCTTCACATGCATTCCACACCATCGACCAGGTTTCTGAAAATATTCCCATTACATTACAGATATAAAGCAGAGCATATACATTAGGATAAGCAGGGATGATAAAGGATTGAACGTTTGGCTCTAACCAGTTCATTCTTGGAATACGCCACGAACTCTAATTCCATTCAAGTTCGTTTCCATAACTATTTGAAAACGATTAGGCCTCTCTAATGGCTTGCACAGGCCAATCGATTTTTTGGGTGTTTTTATCCTCCCATACGAGACTGGTATTACAATCACGGAGAGATAGAAGACATAGGCAACGTACGGAAGTTCACCGATAAGTCGACCCATCACATGAGCGTCGAGCGGGGTGGAGGGGGGGGGAGGAGGCGAGGAGGGCATTTTGCACTTTTGCTACTTCCCCTCGACGTGTCAACCTATCTAGACAGCCTCTTCTCGAGTTGACGGGTTCTAAGACGATAGCTTGACGAGCTTGCTCAAGCTTCACAAGCGTTCACAGGATTCCCCAGAGTGAGACTTGTAAACCAGAACTAGTGAAGCAACGAAAAAGCAAAAAATGCCCCCCCCCCCCCCCGTTCGGCAAACTGCGCACACTACGCTTTCTTTATGTTGCCGCTCTTCTTTGCCAATCTCTGAAAGCTTGAGAGGCGCGAGAGAGCCATAAACGGTCCAATTTATGCTCACTATATACGACTCACGCGCAAAATTCGTCTTTTGAAACCTCTAAAACCACCTACAGCACCGGCCACATCATTACCCTGTCGAAACGCAATCGAGGAACTACGTAAACTGACTCGCCGGGCGGGGGGGACCAAGCCCCGTGGTTTACCCCGTTTTCACTTCGAGCGTAGACGATTGCCGACCGTCGATTCTTGCCCGTCTCTATAGTGCCGTCACATCACATCTCCCTACCCCACCTCTCTCGCTCGACAGCACAACTCAGTAAATTCGGTAAGATAGTAGGTAATCTGTAAAAAGGGACGGAACCGAAGGAGAAAAATTTCGGCATCAGAAGAAGGGAGGTTGGGCAGGCGTTTCTCACAAAAAAATTTCGAAAAGCGATAGTGTCTCCTCTTTCTCAACAGCAAGCTCTGAACCAGTACTGCGTCCGTGCCCACTGCTCCAGGGTGACCTTTCCTATTGGCACCTTTAGAATGGAGAGGGCCCGAAAAAAATAAAGTATGTGGGGCGTCCATTTATAAGTTTAGGAACACAAGCAGGATACGGTATTCCAAAACAGCGCGTCAAAAAAGTGCTACATCGCATCCAGTTGAGCCTGCACTATCCACAACCCCTCTCAACTGACCCTAGTGAAATATGCGGAATTAGCGCCACCCTCTGCTTCCACACTACGTCCGGATTGCCCCGATCGTTGGATCTTACATCCCCGGAGCTAGACTGACACGTTTAATTTGACGCGCGATTTTTCGGGAGGACTGTATAGCACCTCATTTTAAACAAACTTGTACATGCGGCGGCCTGCTTCGACCCCCCTCTTAGCCGAATGATGAATCGAACTGAGCCCAGGCGCACGGCCTGACATCCCCCTGCATTTATTTAGCGCATGCCATCAGTCATCATGCACGACGATCATGCCAATCAGAATTATTGAATGTGCCACTCGTCGTCTGAAAAACAGTATGAGGGCCTTCACGGCAGTTCTTCCTTTGACGCGCCCTATGTTATCAGACATTAATTGAATCACGACCCCCAAGACGACCCCCCAACCCAGAACCCCCAAGTGCAACTTCATTTGCGCTTGCAGTTCTGAGAACGGATAATAACTTTTAGATACAGGAAAAGCAGTCACCATTAATTCGATTCCAACGTAGCAGAACCCAAAAGTTCAGCTCATGAACTAGCCAAACTGCAAGTGCCCCCTCCAACCCCCGCCCTTATAGGCCGAAAAGCGTCCCTAACATTCTGTCTGTACTGATGTTATGTGTTTGACGCGAGGTTCAAAAACGGATTAATTAGCGCTGAAGTTTTTTCTCCTCGTTTTTTTGTTAAGTCCACAGTGCAATAAAGTGCAACGGCAATTTCGAACATCTCTGAACAATTCATCAAATAAAGGGCATTTCATGGTTTTTTTTTCAGTGAAAAAGAAAAATGGGCTGGAAAGCACTTCGATGATGAAATAGTCCATTCCACAAATTTGCACGCTGATGCCCCCCCCCTATAGCACAAGTTTTTGATCGAATTTCAGCCACGCACGAGGGCTTGGCGGCGCCCCCCTCCCTCCCTTGTTGCAAGAAAAACGGCAGGCGTAGCTATTATATTAAGCTAATCAGCTAAAAGACCATTAATCTCGCTGTCGCTCAGCAACGCTGCAGCGATTAAGGGGGTTCTAGAGAGCTCTTTGATCACCCTTCCCCTCCCCCAGGCGGTTATGGACACACCATGGCTCTCCTCTAATCAGCAGAGGCATTCATAGGAGAAACCACTCGCA
Organism: Cooperia oncophora; assembly: GCA_036418165.1. NCBI lineage: Eukaryota > Metazoa > Nematoda > Chromadorea > Rhabditida > Trichostrongylidae > Cooperia > Cooperia oncophora. The sequence goes on along the minus strand of MU943412.1, from coordinate 62,351 downwards.
CTTCGTCACGGGTCCAAATCAGGCCTAACCGAGCTACAGATAACCCAGTGCACGGGTTACCCCACAAGGACATCGATGTGGGAAGTGAATGTGTCAGTACGACCTAGCACCCCCTCCTCCCACCCCTTCCCCCGAATTTCTTCATTAGGTTCGATCACTTCCCGTGTCTTACCTACCATCTACCTAGGTTTTTCCAAATTCCCACCACTTCTTCCAGTTTTCAACTTTTTCTCGGTCTCCCCCTCCCTAAACTCTCGGGAAGATGGGAGGGGGAGTATTGTGAACATGGAACGGGACGGTGAAAGCAGGGAAAAGTCAAAAACCGGAAAAGAAACCTTCTCGCGGCAGGAAGAAATTCTCTCAAAGCGGAATACTTCCACCGCCCACCCCCACCCCAACCACACCTCCCCCTCCCCGCTCAATTCTGGGACTCTCCCAGCGTCCCAGAATTGAGCGGGGAGGTGGGGGGGGGGTGTTGAGCTGATCCCTGCACCCATGTGCTACATTAGGCTACTGGTACAGTGGAGAGAATTTCGTTGATAAGCACATTCCGCACTGGTCTTATGGGCGGGGTCACTAGAACAAAAGCGCTCTTCTTATCGCGGGTTCCTCGTTGAGAGATGGCCGAAGGGAAGGAGCGCGCCAATGAGGAAAGCACAGTGTTCCAAGTAACTCTGCCCCTGTGTTCAGTGCCTGATTCAGGTGCCAGTGGCATCGACTGAATGCGTGGTAGGAAATGAGGAAAAAAAGAAAATATTCATCTGATAAAACGACAAACCCTGGGAGAGAGACGACGCTGTGGTACAACGGCTCGCCGAGGCAGAGCAGCACCGGCTAGTTGTGACCCGAGCTGCGTTTCGCTGGGAAAGGCAAAGCGATGCACTGTGCCGGACCCAAACCCGTTGTGCAGTTACTGAGTACCGGTAGCGGCTGCAGCGGCCAATGCAGCTTGTTGAAGTTGCAAGGCTTGCTGTTGTTGTTGTTGCTGCTGCTGCTGAAATGATGAGTTTTTGCAGGATGGGAATCGTGCACGACATGAGCAAACAGCCAATTAATGAGAACGTTCTAGAAAACGCAGACTAGAAAAAAGTTGTTTTGAAGGCGGCGGCCGAGACGGAGAAAGTGCAAAAGCGTCTTGCAGACAGCTGGCTGTAAATTATGCCTTGCAAAAGAGCCGTGGGTATAAAAAAAAAGTCTGGGTGTCTCAACCTACAAAACAGCAATTATTCCCAAGAACGGGATTACTGACGAATGAGAGATATTAGAAATGAAAAAGGAAGAATAGGTAGAGTTCAGACGAATGGGATTTAGAAGAATTTTCGCCGCTGTTCGGCTAGGAGGGGGCATTTTGCACTTTTGCTAGTCCTTTTTGTTAATTCCTGTCGAACAACAGATCTCACTTTTATGCCACCTGCAGATTGAACGCGCTTAACTCTTTGCCCCTGTCTCTTTCAAATTTCTCAGGAGAGCAAGAGAGTTAGGCATCAAGTTGTAGGCTGAAGCTCCACCCATATGCTATGAATAAGTTTAGAGCTTCAACTATTCGGAAGCTGAAGCGCTATCGTATCCTGTTCAGCTGTTCTGTAACAACTTAGTTGCCCTTTCAGATAGGGGGAACTCCTCACAATCTGTAACTCTGCTCAATTCCCTTGTTCTCGTGAGATGTGAGGGGGCAGATCAGTGACGTATGAAGAAACCATACGGTAGGAA
>MU943412.1:0-60541 GCA_036418165.1 Cooperia oncophora | reverse complement strand
CAACCTATCTAGACAGCCTCTTCTCGAGTTGACGGGTTCTAAGACGATAGCTTGACGAGCTTGCTCAAGCTTCACAAGCGTTCACAGGATTCCCCAGAGTGAGACTTGTAAACCAGAACTAGTGAAGCAACGAAAAAGCAAAATGCCCCCCCCCCCGTCGGCAAACTGCGCACCATTTACGCTTTCTTTATTGTGCGCTCTCCTTTGCCATCCCGAAAGTGAAGGCTCTACTGAGAGAGCCATAATGGTCCAATTTATCTCACTTATACGACCAGCGCAAAATTCGTCTCTGAAACCTCTAAAACACCGTAGAGCAGGGCACATCTTCCTGTCGAAAACGCAATGAGAATCGTAACTAACTGCCTGGGGGGGGGGGGGGAAAGGGGTTACGTTTCACTTCGAGGTAGATCGATTGTCGACTGTCGATTTTGCCCGTTTTATGTGCGCTAAGTCCCATCTCCCTACCCCACCTCTCTCGCTCGACAGCACAACTCATTGTAAATTCGGTAAGATAGTAGGTAATCTGTAAAAAGGGACGGAACCGAAGGAGAAAATTCGGAGAAGGGGAGGTGGGTGGGCAGGCGTATTTCACAAAAAATTTTCGAAAAGCGATAGGTCTCCTTTCTCAACAGCAGTCTGAACAGTACAAGTCCTGCCACTGCCAGTGTGACCTTTCCATATGGCCTAGAATGGAGAGGGCCCGAAAAAAATAATGTATGCGGGGCGTCCATTTAAAGTTTAGGAAAACAAGCAGGATACGGTATCCAAAACTGCGCGTCAAAAAAGTGCGTACGACCAGTGAGTGCACACAAACCCCTCAATTGACGCCTAGGAAAATGCGGAATTAGCGCCACCCTCTCTTCCAGACTACGGTATGCCCGATTGTTGATCTTCACGAGACTGACACGTTTAATTTGACGCGCGATTTTTGGGAGGACTGTATAGCACCTCATTTTAAACAAACTTGTACATGCGGCGGCCTGCTTCGACCCCCTCTTAGGCGAATGATGAATGAGTCCCAGACGGCTGACATTGCATTAATATTTAGCGCATGCCATCGTCATCACGACGACGAATGCAATAGAATTATGATGTGCACTCGTCGTGAAAATGTATGAGGGCTCACTGAGTTCTTTTCTTTTAGCGCTATGTATAAGACTAAATGAATCAGAACCCCAACGAACCCCAAACCCTACCCAGGTGCAACTTCATTTGCGCTTACAGTTCTTTGAGAACGGATAATAACTTTTAGATACAGGAAAAGCAGTCACCATCTAATTCGCATTCCAACGTAGCAGAACCCAAAAAGTTCACTCATGAATCTAGCCAAACTGGTCAAGTGCCCTCAAACCCCCGCCTTATAGGCCGAAAATCGTCCCTAACATTCCGTCATGTACTGATGTTTAATGTGTTTGTCGCGAGCGTTTCAAAAACGGTATTAATTTAGCTGCTGTAAGTTATTTTCTCCTCGTTTTTTTGTTAAGTCCACAGTGCAATAAAGTGCTAACGGCAAATTCGAACATTCTCTGAACCAATTCATCAAATAAAGCGGCCATTTTCATGTGGTTTTCAAGTGAAAAGAAAAATGTGGCTGGGAAAGCACTTGTCGATGATGAAATAGTCCATTCCAACAAATCTTGGGCACTGCTGATGCCCCCCCTATAGCACAAGTTTATAGATATGAATTTTCAGCACGCACGAGGGCTTGGCTGGCCGGACCCCTCCCCTACCCTTGTTTGCAAGAAAACGCAGCCCTAGTATTATATTAAGCTAATACAAGCTAAAGACCATTAATCTCGCTGTCTCGCTCAGCAACGCTGCCAGGCCAATTAGCGGGGTTCTTTAGAGATCTCTTTGATCACCCTTCCCTCACCAGGCGGTTATGGACGCCATTGCGCCTCTTCCTCTAATCAGCAGAGGACATAGGAGAAACCACTCGCACACTTGTCACGCGCGCCAAATAGGCCTAACCAAGCTACAGATAACCCAAGTGCCAGGCGTTACTCCACAGGACATCGATGTGGGGAAGTGAATGTGTCAGTACGACCTGCACCCCTCCTTCACCACCCACCCCCCGAATTTCTTCATTGGATTTTCGATCACTTCCCGTGTCTTACCCACCATCTCAGGTTTTATCCAAATTCCACCACTTGGTTCCAGTTTTCAACTTCTGCGAACGGCACGGTGAAAGCAGGGAAAAGTCAAAAACCGGAAATAGAAAACCTTCTTCGCCGGCAGGCGGAAGAAATTCTCAAAGCGGAATTCTGGGATCTCCCAGCGGTCCAGAATTGAGCGGGGAGGTGGGTGGGGGGATGGTCGCTTGAGCTGCATCCTGCCACCCATGTGCTACATTAGCCGCTACTTGTTACGGAGAGAATTTCGGTTGATAGGCCACATTCCGCCTTACTGGTCTTATGGCGGGGCTCACTAGAACAAAAGCGCTCTTTCTTATCGGCGGGTTCCTATTCGTCGAAGGTGGCGAAGGTAAGGAGCGCACAATGACAGGAAGCCAGATGTTTCCAAGTAACTCTGCCCCTGTGTTCAGTTGCCTTATTCAGGTTGCCAGTGGCATCGGACTGAATGCGCGTATGCCAAAGAATAGAGGAAAAACAGAAAAAATTCATCTTGCTAAAGCGACAAACCCTGCGGCAGGAGAGACGATGCTGTCGGTACAATCGGTCGTCCGAGCCAGAGCAGCCACCGCGGCTAGCTGTGCGACTCAAGAGCGGCGTTCGCTGGCGAAAGGCAAAGCGGATGCACTGGCCGGACCCAAACCCTGTCGGTCGGCAGCTACTGGAGTACCTGTAGCGGCTTGCAGCGGCCAATGCAGCTTGTTGAAGTTGCAAGCTTGCTTTGCTGTTTGTTGTTGGCTGCTGCTCGCTGAATATTGATGAGTTTTTGCAGGATGGGAATCGTGCACGACATGAGCAACAGCCACATTTAATGAGCACGTTCTAGAAAATTGCAGACTAGAAAAAAGGTTTTTGAAGGCGGCGCCGAGACGGAGAAAGTGCAAAAGCCGTCTTGCAGACAGCTTGGAAATTATTGCCTTGCCAAAAGGAGCCGTGGGCTATAAATAAGTCTGGGTGTCTCAACCTACAAAACAGCAATTATTCCAAAGGAACGGCGTTAACTGACGAAAGAGAGATTATGAGAAATGAAAACTGGGAAGAGGAGGATAGAGTTCAGACGAATGCGGCATTTAGAAGAATTTTTAGCCACTGTTCGGCGTAGGAGGGGCAATTTTGCACTTTTTGCTATTCCTGTTTTGTTCAGTCCTGTCGAAAACAAAACAGATCTCACTTTCTATTGCACCTGCATTGCACGCCGCTTAACTCATTTGCCCCGCTGGTCTCTTTCAAATTCTCAGGAGAGCAAGGAGTTACGGCTATCAAGTTGATGCGGCTGAAGCTCCACCCAATTGATAAACTCCACCTCCCTTAGGCTGGCAGTTCTCACGGGAGGTAATTGCAGCATTTACAAGCATGAAGTATACTATGAAAATGCATATGAATAAGTTTATGAGCTTCGAAACTATCGGAGCTGAATCGCTATCGTATCCTGTTCAGCTGTTCTATAACAACTTAGTTGCTCAGATAGGGGGAACTCCTCACAATCTGTAACTCTGCTCAATCCCCTTGTTCTCGTGAGATGTGAGGGGGCAGATCAGTGACGTATGAAGAAACCATACGGTAGGAATCTTGTAAATGTCCGCGGTTAAAACTGCGCTATTTGCTGTTGGAAGCGACACTGTTCGGCTTGGAGGGGCATTTTACAGTTTCAATAGCTCCTACTGTTGAGGTCTTGACGTTGGTGAGACCTGCAAATTCCTGTGAAGTTGTGAAATCGAATAAGCCATTTCGGTACTGAAAAGTGGCCTGTGAAAGATTAGCTAAGCACCATTCTGTGCCCCCACCAAGCCAAACAGGGACGTACCTAGTATAGCCCAACAATAGCTCTCACATGGACAAAAATGGACAAACAAGCTTCGAGTACAGTAATCCAACGACCGTCTGTCCACATAACCATCAAATTCAGCCAGCTGCGCCAACTCATAACAAACCCGCACAAAACCCCGAGATGTCCTTCGCGGGTGGCACTCCTAAAACAGCCACAAACTGGGCTATAACTAGCAATGTCCTTTCCGTACACGGAACGACCATTCGTCAAAATATACGACAGAAACCGGTCTATGGAACGTACACATCGATAGAAAAAAGGAAAATCGCCGCCACTTTTCCACAATTGGTCATTCCCGAACAGGCCACCGACGGCTAGAAAAATCGATAAATCGTAACGTTCAGCCATTCTCTGCACAATTGGGCTAAAACCGCTCCATCCATCTCGCATAAGAGGGGAAGGAGGGGACCGATTGCACCGATACGATGATCTCGTGGAAGTGATCAATTGTTTACTTCAAAGGGGCATATCCGCAAAATAAAGGAGGTGAATTGATTTAAAGGCCTCCGTGAAGCAAATGGTCACCTAGGAAGCGGTATACTTCACTTTAGCACACTTCGGGAGCACCAAAAGGTACTTAGCAGAGCTAGTTGAGACCAAACCATAACACTGGTGAATTCCTGTAATTATACTAGCTCAGTGTGCCATTTCACCGCTTCACATGAGTTTACAAGTCTCACCAAAATAAGACCTGTAAATTAACATGGACTAACAAAGGACCCAGCGCGTGTGCAAAATACCCCTCCCAGGCTGACCAGTGCCCTCAATTTTATTTTGATGGAGAAATCACATCTGAACACCCCTGTTTCCCGCTAGCTGAGCTCTCTTTTTCAGCATCCTATTTCGGGAATCATCTCGTTTACTTCGTTCCACGCCAACGCGTCAGAGTCCTCTCATCCAATTAGGGGGCCCTAATCGTATGCAGCAGCTCAGCGGCCTCTTCCGCTTGTTGTCCCTTTGGCGCTTCATCGACCAAGTCCCCCCTTCGTCATCAGAACTCTCTCCGCGCCACTCAGAGATTGAGTGGCGATCATTTCAAACTTGTTGAGTCCCTTTGAACGACAACGAAGACAAACGACCCGCAGCGGTGAAGCGACGCGAAGGCCGCTCTGAGAAAAGTTGGCAACCGAGCGGGAACAAGCGGCCACCGCAGTTTTTTTTCCCCCTTGATTTGAAACCAAAGCGGCCAATATTGGTACTGAGACGCAGCTGTTTGAAAGGACAATATTAGTGCCGCTTGGTAGGGAGGGCATTTGATTTTTCGCTACTTCCCGGTTGCCAATAGTGTCGAGCCAAGACCTAAAGTGCAAAAGTGCCTCCTTCCCTCAACAGAACTACGCGACCGGATGTTCATAGCGAACGTCAACATTAAAGATAAGCTTCTCGCTCTAGTTAGGGCACCTATTCTTTTCGAATTATAGAAACTATGAATACGTAATACCCTCCCAAACTAAACGGGACAGCGACGTATTCGACTCTTTCTTGGGCATAGTGGACTCCAGTCCCAAGCTTCCAACGCGACATGGTGTCAGGAATTTTTTCGAAAGTTTTCCAAGAGGGCAGTTTCACAAGCTATCAAAGTTTTGGCCGCCAGGTCCCTAGCCACAGCGCTCTTGCTAAGAATCCCCGAATAGTACGAGCTATTTTTGGCTAAGCACTCTCTTGAGGTGGACTAAAAGGGCCTAAAACAACTTGCTAGAAGCCTAGGACGGCTCTTAGGATATTCAACTGCGTTCACACTGCCTAACCCCTACGCTGCCCAAAACCTCCTTCGCAGCTATTCCTTCGGCTCCCTCTCCCTCCTCTCTGAGCCCCCCCCCCCGAAGTCGCAAGTGCTCACCGGAACAGACGAAGAAACTTTCCCAAAGGGCTGCACTCAAGCGGAGAGTATTTCCGCTCCCTTCCTCCTCCACTCATCCATGTTCGTCGATGACCGTGTGCACTAACAAGCGGCCCGTCCCCCGTCCTCCAAACGACCTCGCCATTAAAACGGCTTATCGCTGGCATCAGCTGGCTGCCTTCGCTCTGCGCGCGCCATAAATCGACCGTTACATCATTCCCGGTTGTCCTAGCGACAAACATCGCCCCGCTTTCAACGGAGGCGGCGTTGTTTCACATGACCTAATTATCTCCCATACAATCTCGATTAGGAAATCTTTTCCTGAGAAGCTGAATACGGCTGATTGTTCATAAGCCGGCAAGCTGCCAACTAACAGTGAGAATGTGGGCTCTTTGATCATTAGCGGGAGAAGTGAAGGGGACCTAAGACCCTTGGCGGTAATCAAACCCTTTCTGAGATGAGCTAGGCAATCTGGTACCAAACAGGAACAGTCGTGAGTGTGAAACAGCTGTGCCATTGAGGCCTCCCCCCAAACTCTCATCAGGACCCACATTTCCAATGCTGAACTCAAACTCCCCGAGTTCTCCCGAATGCCTATCAGTTTCACCGACCAGTACCTCCCTCCATGCCTGACAAGAAAATCAGAAAACTTTCGTCCTACAAAACCCCCTCCTCTGGACCCACTTCCCCATGCTGCGCCCCGTCTTTGGTTTCCCCAGCTGTCTAGCACTTTTTTTGAGCGAACGTGGAGAGGGAGGAGGGGGGGGGGGGGGAAGTAGTGGCGCATATGAAACGGGAAAATTTGGGAAAAGTCATCAGTCGGGAAACGAATCCCTACTCTTCAGCGACTTACCCTTCCTCCGATGGGATTCTGCCAACGATGTTGTGCCCGGGTACAAAATGCTCAGACTAAAAGGCTAGGAAGAGCCAAGCCTGCCGTATAATTCGAGCGGAAATTGTTATTCCCCATACTAATACTTGCGCTACGTGCGCCATCTTCGACAGCTCTGGCCTCCCCCGCACGCCCTTGTCTCCACCGCCTCAGCAGTTGACGCCATTGACGTGACGGCCAATGGACCCCTTGTCAAGGGCTCTCAATCACTTTTTCACATTACTCAACGATTTCTGGACGTCGACCGATTGGCCGAAGAGGGATCTCTCAAATAGCCCTTCAAAACCGAAGGCGGAGCATGCCAAATTCCAATGAGCGCTTTCCTATCTTCCGCGGCTTCAAAAAACAACACGAAGTATATTGAGTTTATGGATCCCTGCGTGTTAGTATCCAACGGCTCAGGGCCGATTACACCTCCCTATGGATTCGCCTAGCGTCGATTGCATTTGCATGGAAAAATGAACACAACAGAAATAGCCTCTCGCATAAACAACGGCTGAATTCGTCAATGCTTTTTACACGTGAATAGATGAAAGCGAGTCATTAGCCTTGACACGTGGCCTTTTGGAACAAACCTATACCCTTTTCCAGGCTTGTCAAGGGAAAGTGAGGAGCGGTCTCCTGGGATTTTTTTTTTGAATGCAAGATTGTGCCGGACCAGGGAAGTTGTTCTGGGGTCACTGCCACAACTCGAGCAGAACGCATCTACAGTCATTACGCTAAGTCGGGCAAACAGTCTTTCATAGTTCTGCCTCCTATAAGGTCCCGTTGGACATAATACCAGGTGTCTTCGAGACTAAGCAGGAGCGCTGTGCTCTGAAACCTTTTAGAGATGGAAACGGGCTGCAGTTCGGCGGAAGGAAGAAAGGGGGGGAGTTGGGTTTAGTGACAGAAGAATTGCTCTTATCGCTATGGTTTTTTTCGTAGGGCAGCTCAGGCATTCGAACAAGGAGGGATACCTTGGCATATGAGCGTCCTGAAAGAGTCAAGAGCCAGCATTTCAGCCACACCCAGTGGTGTGCCGTGCTTGACTTGGCTTCGAACAAATCAGGTCATGACATCTTACGACCAATCTAGAAATGTACGAGACATCAGCTGTCATGACCCAATTGACTTGACGATGAAGGACTGTAGCGTTAAGTCAAATACTGCAAATGGTAGCGCTGGCGCGCCTTGACGAGTCCCGGACCACATCCCAGGTCCCACAGTGTCGGGCCTCAACGATTTCTGAACTACGCCCCAGGTCTCATCCCTAGTGCCAATCAATCAAACCCACTTCCCTTCCCAGAATGACGTAAATGAACTTTTCCTAGGCCGCATGCCGCACATGGCCACTTGGGCGGTTTTTGTCTGAATTGCAGAGCTCCCCACTGTGCAATCCCATTCGCTAAGCCTATTTCGTTTTCGAAAACACTTTTGAAGCATTTCCTTGACAATTCACGGAAGGCTTTTCCAAAGAGCTTATTCAATTGGCGTGCGAATAATTCGTCGACATACTAAAAAGTGGATAAAGAAATGCAATTTCCACCTTCATTCGAAATTCTATTGTGTAGAATTCTTGAGTGAGCCCAAATGCAATTCTGATCGAGGATAGCGCTGAAAGACATGCGCCTTTTGCAGGGCAAGGCATTTCTTCGAAGAGAATCTGCGTGGACTATGGGACTATTCATCAATCTCATGCGATAGCACAACCATTATCCCGCTCGAGGCTGGTGCTTAGAGGGCTAAGGCTGAATTATGAGGCCATTTCGCCAGTCCCCCAAGGATACTGAAGCTACTTCTTCTGAAGATCCTCCTTTCTGTCTGGATTGGTTAACGACACCATAAAAACCTTGTAATGAGCATTTTCATCGGCGCTATTACATCTAGTAAAGGATGCCAGACGGGATTGGGATAGCGTCGAAGCCCAAGCGATAACTATTATATCTTGTTCTATAGATAGCCATCGCATTAGGGACAGAATGGGATAGATTTATCATTTGAGCTGCAATCTCTGCTTTGAAAACACTCTACGCCCCAGAAATATCGCTCGAATCCCCCGAGTACGCGCCTGTCATAACACTTCAGTGAATCCCCTTGTGATTCACGTCATTCCATTCACAATGTGTCCTTTTCGCACAGCTGAGCGGGGCGATGAAACGTGATGAGGCCTTGGACTCACTTTCATTGCCAAAAGTGCAAACGACCGACCAAACACATCGGCGATCGCCCTCGACGCGTGGACAACAATAGCTCAAACGGTTTGTGGGGGAAAAACGCGAAGCATTGAACACCCCCAAACCTGACCGATCAGAGTGCAACAAAAGACGCGCACAATGAACGAACAGATGCAGGCAGCGTAGCGCAACGGAAACAATCCTGCCGTTTCCAAAAAAAGTCTGCACGGATTGCCTGCTCACATATCCGTACCCGTCTTCTTAGCTTCCTTCTTGCCTTGGAGGAACTGGAGAAATTCCCCTATACAAGCACATCAGAGAACAGTTTCATTGTAACTGCTCATCATCGCGTACGTTCAAGGATTTCAATGCTATGGACAACTGCAAAAGGCTCCTTGATTGGTATCGATTGGTTTTCGTCCAACGTAGCAACGTGCAGACAAAAATGACGCATGGCGTTTACCATCTTCATGCTTGACCGTCGTTCTCTATCGTGATATGGGTTCCCTGAGTCTACAGGGAGTCATATATAATACTCACCTCTGAACCTTAAGGAATCGCAGTGCAGGGGGCGGACAGGAAAAATTTGAGGGAGGGGTCTTATTCATTCGAAATTTGACACAACGCGATGTTGTGCCCTCGATGGGAGACGTCCACGCACTCCCGCTGGCGAAAATCGGGAAGGGTTTTCTTAAATGAAAGAAAACAAGGTGTCAATTAGAGGAAAAAATTTGCCTCGACACCATGTATCACCCAACTGAGGAATAAAACAGTGGTGGCGCGCTTCGACGGTTAAAAGCGCTATGCAGCGTTAGCACTGCGCTTGGCACTTCAATACTCCGCGACCGCTGCGTTATCTCTCGTGGGTTCTGGGTTATATCATTAGCCATGCGCTCCTTCAGAGAAACACACAGAATTTCTATTTTGAGGCTTCTTTTTCATGGTTTCCACGATACACTACTGTTCCTAGGCCCATTCAAAGCCCTCAAGTTTTGGTTTGAATCCTCAAATTCGCCTATAACCTGCTCTCAACGGCAAGCCTGCAGAATTCCAGAGCAACCCATGTCACTTTGCAACCTATACCCGTCAACACATTCTCCCACGTAGTCCAAAACGTTTGCCAAACAGAAAAAAGTGCATGTTTAAACAAACACACACTGAGCGCAAACAACGACGACAAAACTCTCACAGCAGCTCTGTGTTGATCGGGTTGTGAGCAACACTGTGAGCGCGCGGCACACAGCTCTTCTCTTAGCTCTTTCATTAGCCGTTGAGTAAACTCGGGTATGTAAACTGATGACTGAGCAACTGTTGACTGTAAAAATACAAAGCTAGTGAGGGGGACGAGACGCAGACACATCGCGTTTGGCGCGGGAATTCAGAGAGCAACAAACAGCGGAATATGTTTTGTCATCACAAAGTTCCGATTCATGGAATTCTCCCCCTACGGCATTCATTTCATTACGCCTATGTGAATGAAACCGTGTGGAAATAAACTGTGTGTATTATGGGAAACCACGAAATGAACTACAGTAGTACTTAGCCACAGCATTTACGCTTCACCAGCTCGTGCCTCTGCTGGCGTTCAGCTTATTCAGGCGGATAAATATTATAGTGTGGCTTGGGCTGCCAGCAGAGACATCGTTATGGGGAATCCCCAACGTGGTGGGGGTCGTATGTGGTCGCCGGGAGAGGAGGTTCGTTTTTGGGCTTGAGAAAAATTTGTTTGATAGTTGATTTTTCTCATTCCGCCAGACGGAAAAAGAGGGGGGGGGGGGGTCGTACTTGTCGTTGTTGGGACGGGGGGGCGGGCCGTATACCTTCCTGGCCTTCTTAGAGAGGTGGTTGACTTTTCGTGATTTTCCGTTTCATCTGTACTATAATCTCCTCCTCCCCTCTCCAAAAAACGTACACTCGACGCCCCCAACCCATGATGTGCTCTAGCGTGGCTAAATGATTGGCGCGCGAAACGTATTGACTGAAGATCAACGTGTGTTAACGTGTACTTGACGTGTATCCACATGGCACCACTATCGAAAAGATTGATTAGGCGACACCAGAGGGAGCCGTTGAGCCAGTTCATTTCGGGCATGCCCCTCGGAGGCCGCTGGGCGCAAAACTTATTGATTGAAGATCAACGTGTTTTGGCGGGTACTTGACGCGTATCCCTGCAAACTCCTGCTTTATCATTAGTCCACTACAACTCCATAGCTCATCTAATACTTTGTTCCGACACTATGTCGCATTCTTTGCTTGCAACCGTATCGAACAAATATTTCGAGTTACTGAAATCTTTTCAAAATCGTGTGGTCCCACCCACTCACCACCACAAGCAGCTAAAACAACCAAGTTCGCAAGTATAATGAACAAAAGAAAACCGAGAGAATACAGGGAAAAGGAAAGAGAATAGAAAATAAGAAAAAATGAAGATAAAGGGCTATCAAGAGGTGAAATGAACAGACCTGCTGCTGCTGTTGTTGCTGTTGCTGCTGTTGTTGTTGCTGCTGTTGTTGCTGAAGCATGTGCAGTAAGGGAATCGTCGCACCAGCGGTATTCGACGTCAGGAACGGATTTCCGGCAGCAGCTGCTGCTGAAAGGCTTGCCGCCAATTGCGGATTGTGCAGAAGTCGAAGCGGATCGAGGCCAAGTTGTTGGCTGGCTGCCAACTGATGTGACAGTAGACCAGCTTGGGTGAGAAGTGATGTGGTTGAGGTGTTCACAAATAATGACGATGATGGATTGATGCCAACACCAATTCCTCCACCACCAATACTACCATTAACACCGCTACCAGTACTTCCTGACGGTGTCGCCGACGAGGCTCGATGACCAGGATCGGATGGATGCGTTGCTGAAAATGGAAAGAAATCAGATGGACGTCGAGGCCGACAAGCAGAGTTTCCCTGTCTGACGACGTCGCCCTGATGGTAGAGGAGGTCAGTATGAACTTCACCACCCCACCGTCAGTGACAACGCCGAACCCTGTGAAAGCTTCAGCAAAGGTAAAAGCCTCCCAAACTTATTCCTCAGCGGGAACTAATAACCTTGAGAGCATTTGAAGGACTCCTCGAGCAAAACTGGGAGAACATTCATCGATAATTTAAATCTTCCCACCCTTCCTCCGAGCTTTTCTCCCTTGAGAATTTAATAGAAAAATTAACGCTCCATTTCGATACTCCCGGTACTACATGAAAAGTCCTTTAATGCCCCCTCAAAAGTGATCAGCGTCCCTAAGAGTCTATTGCGACACAGTTCACCACAAAAAGTCAAATGGGACAGCGTTGTGTGCTAACGAACAAAAAATTGAGCGAAATGACTATTGTGTTCCCCACCCCCATGGGATACTTTGTGTTTTCAGCTTTCCACCATTCAATATTTGACAACTATTCAGTCCTTCCGGCTACATTATTCCACAAAAAGGTCAGTTGTAGTGAGAAGCGCGAATACAACTAGCAGTCGCTTATTCTCTTTGAAGAAATCCAGTATTTGAAAAAATTTCGCAGATTCACAGTCCACAAGACTTACATAATCGGAACCCGTTAGTTATCAGGAACCAACAGAGGGATTAACGAAAGTGCAAAGTGCCCCCTCCAAGCCGATTAGCTACAACTGAGACATCCTAACCCTCATCAGAACAGCTTCATGGGGTTACCTGGGGAATATTTCCATCTGAGACAACTTTCACCTTGTCCTGAGCTAGACAAAGTCTGTATAAACTTTGCTATTGTCCCAAAACGGAGAAATCCCATCACAAGCATAGCTGCCGCCCCGCTCAAATGAAGTACGCAGCCACACCCTGTCTATCTCAGAGAGATAAAGTGCAGATTGTTGCATTGTAGACTAATCCTGCATGACACATGATCTGCTTCCTTTCGCCTCCGTGCATTCCAATGGCTCACTTGGTCCACGTTTTAATCCCACATCAATAGCCGCATTACACACATCCATACACATTTCCAATGCGCCTGATGATCATCCCGAACGCAATAAATACAACCGCATTACAACGAGACGGCTAGGGCGACGGTAATGGATGCCATTGGATCTTCTTTGAGTGACACCAGGAAGTGGATTTGAGCTATGGTGCCGCCGAGGAGGTCGGACGAGGAAAAAAAGGAACGGCAACGAAAGCACCATTGCGCAAGACGGGATAAACAACGGGAAACTACGGATTCCAAAAATCAAATCGACTTGTGCAATTTTGTGTCACGGATATTCGTCACAATATTGTACAATTCTGCACAGACTTCACTCATCACACACACAAATCTGCACAAATGCCTGATTAAAAGGCTGACAGCTTTTTTTTCAGGGTGGGTATTCATGGAAAGCGTCTTAGTGAATGGCAGTTATCACTGCGTAATGAACTTTCCAACCACTTCAAGGACGAGCAGTTTTTGGCTTGGTGAGCGCACTTTGAACTTTCGTGAAGTGCTTTCGCTGGTTGACGACAGTCAACAGGTTTTACTTTGGTGAAACCTGTACACTTTGGTGAAGCTGCGCAGCGATACAAGTTAGCGGCATAAGTCACAGGGATTTGCAAGTCCTTACAAGGTGGCCTGCCCGGGCTTCGCCGAGAACCATCACATGCCCCTCCAAAGCCGAACTGTGCCTTATATATTCTCAGGGATAAAGCGTATGGATTTTTTAAGGAGATATTGACTGTCCCCTCTAAATTTTCAAAATCACCCTGTCTTCTTAGTTCCTGAGGATTATCGCCTTAGACGATTAGGAGCAGATCAGCTACTTTTGACGTCAAATATATCCTTTTATGGCATCGCTTACGTAGCTCGTACAGGTATTGGGAATCCGGTGCATGTGTAATCTTTAGAAGTGCTTCAAAAACACTGAGGCACTCGCGAGTGCCATATGTCCCACAAATCCGCTTAACAGCACAATGGCGTGCCGGGATTGTTTGGGATCGGCATGGGGTGCTGGACCGCTCTGGCCCTGCAGGAGGGAATTTGGAGCTAATCATCATCATTTTTAGTGCATTTTCCACAGCATAATCCGCTCCATTATTCAATTTGGGCGAGCACGAACTCCATGAACCACCTCAGCACAGGTACACGCCATATCCCAGAGATAGAGAGGGCGTAGTTGCATATCTCTTGAACATGTCTCAGGATGCGTTTCTCATGGACATTTCCATCTGAGATAATTGTAAGCCTGTCTTGTGCTGGACAAAACATTATTATAATTGTCACAGAATGACTATATTTGCCAGTAGCGTAGGGGGAGACTCCATATCCCAGAGATGAAAAAGGGCGTGGCCACCTTGAGTGGGGTGAACGGCCGCACCCCTCTCACCTCCAGGATATGGAGCTGCAGCGAATCTGAAGCCACCCATCCATGGGTTGCCCCAAGTTGATTGAGAGCAGGAGGTTCGGTGAGAAATCCCTTTTCTTCTTTAATTCGTGCAAGTAACAGCCCGTTTTTCGAGGCTTTGTTGATGGGAACAGCCTCGCAAAGAAATCTTTCAGAGAACGCCTGGTTGAAAACACTTTGAGTTGCCACTTGTGCATTGCTCTTGAGCCAAAGAGCCATGTTTTCCTTCCGCTGTTGACTCATCGCCTCTTGAGACTAACCGCACCCATCTCATCTCCCCCTTCTCGCGTGTCTCTTCCCTCTCTAACACAACTCATTACGTCGAGCACACAAGCTTGACCACTTTTTCTCAAATGCCATTCAATCATCACAGCAGCAACTGCAGCTCGTCGGCAACAGCCGCCGCCCGTCAGTCACGCGCGCCGCTCTTCAGCCCCGTCGAAACGACCGCTGTTCTCGTCCGACTTCTCTCGCACACGTTGTAATAAACATTACACCACGAAATGAACAACATCACTCTCAGAATACGAGATGGACAACGGGAAGCGGCATGCACAACGCCCTGTCATTTACGACCCTTGAACCTGGGATCTCCAGAGGGACCAAGGAGGGGGGGAGGGCGAACACGATGTACGGGTTGAAAACGATCCCAGGAACTGGATAGGAGATACCTTTTCCCTTTTCGATAGCCTTGAAACATAGCCTTGTCAAGACACTTTCAGTCATTCCAATGGACCACCCGCTGGGAAACATTGCTTCACGCTCTCTGAGCCTCTCTAATGCCTGCCAGTAATAGAATCCTCGCAGAAATCCAATTAGGTTTGGCTGTGCTGTCTAGCCTCAGTCGCCTTGGCAATGCATTCCCATTTATGTGAACAAGCTTCGCCTGATTCTTATGGGCGCAGTTCGGCCTGGAGGGCGCATTTCGTCCATCCGATGTCCTGTGGAGACATGTAAACTCTCGTAAAGTAGTGCGATAGCTCGATCTTCTTTACACTTGACAAGACTTCACAGGTCTCACTCAGGGAATTTGTCCAGAACCAGAAAGGAACAAGCGAAGCAGAAAAATGCCCCCTCTCTCCGCCAGGCCAAACACGGGTACATGACCCTTAGGACCAATTGGTTTCTGACCCTACGATTAGCGAAATGGTCCTGAAGTCCGGCTAGTCCTCTTCGAGTTAACGACTTGGACGGTTTCGACAGGGCACATCATCGGGTTCTGCAAGACGGCGGAGTCCGTACGCCGCCCCCACCCCAAAAATGAGGGCCTCTGTACGACCTCTTTCACAACCTACCGCTAGGACCCTCAATTCTCTTGGAATCTTGCTGTGAGAGGGGGTATATTTCTCGATATAACTGTCAGAAACAGTACTTTTGGAGCGGCGCCGCTGGCTGCGAGGAGCGATTGGAACAGAAAAATTGAAATGCAACCCCTCTCCCGCGGAAAAAATCCCCCTCCCGTGATGTGCACTGACTTCGATACTTTGACGCATCATTCGATAGTAATTTAGCGCAGTTTCAAAAAAAATGTCGACCCTCTTATCTTGCCGATAACCGAGCACTGAGCAATACTTTCGCAATACAAAGCTGCTTGAACAACGGAGGGGGCAAAAAATGTCTCATGACAGCTCTAAAAATAGAATTGAATTACCCACGATAAAACACTAATGGACAGGCTATATTTCTAATGATCATCTCTTGGAAAAACAGATGAATGTCCACCCAACGGGGGGCCGTTATAGTCAATTGAAGGCCCAGGCTGCAGAAAAACGGTTTAATCGAGTTTAATTGCCTTCAGGAACGGGGCTATTATAAACGAAAACGGCTGAGAAGATAATTTGTGCGCTTGGCCTGCAGCATATTTTCGAAGGTCTGCATGCCTAACATGCCCCTCCTATACCAATTGTTTTCGGGTTACCTGGCCCGAGTCCTACTTAACACACTTTTCGACCCTCCAGTGGGACTTTTCGCCCCATCTAAGACCAATGACTTCACCACCTTTGACAAGTCAGAAATCATAATCTGGCCCCAGTTCCCAGCCTTTACGATTTGTGAAGCTAATCCGTATGTATATGAACCGCTCCGAAAAATTACAGAGAACAAAAAAAGCGCAGTTCGACTTGGTGGGGGCATTTTGCTGGTTTCCTATCGATCATTGCCGATGCTCCGTGCAGACCTGTTAGCTCCTGTGAAGATATGCAATAGCAGGACCTTCATTTACACTTGACAAGAGCCAACAGGTCTCATCAAGATTCGAGAGGAATTGGAATCTCACCAAGATTCGAGAAGCATCAGAATTTAGCGAAAGTCCACGCGCCCCCTTCAAGCCGAACAACAGCAACAAAAAGCGTAAGAACATAGCATAAACCAACATTCAGCAGATGTCGTATGTGGTTTCGAATCCGCTGACAATGGTGTGTGCGGTGTTTGGTTCACTGTGCCCGGTGGCGTCACGACACCAAGCGGTAAGCTGGGCGTACATGTGGCAGACGAGTCAGACTTTGCAATTCCAATGATACCATTGCTGAAAAACAAGCAAACATTGTTTGAAAGAAGAACAAACACGTCTGAAAACTATCCAACTTTTAAACTTTACGGCTTGGAAACCGACATATACAGGAAGAACCCATCGATCGACGAGTTCTGCCTAAGCCCCCGTTCCAATCTATCGATTAATTAGAATGAATCTGCGCGATATCGCTTGTCAAAGCTGCGTCAGCCATTATTCCAGAAGGAACAACGTGACTTCAAACGTGACTGAACAAATTGTACGTGTATGGACTTGGACCATCCTGCCCTGC
Organism: Cooperia oncophora; assembly: GCA_036418165.1. NCBI lineage: Eukaryota > Metazoa > Nematoda > Chromadorea > Rhabditida > Trichostrongylidae > Cooperia > Cooperia oncophora. The sequence continues at coordinate 43,564 of MU943412.1, read as the reverse complement.
GACTAAGGCGAAATGTGTCTTTAAGTCCTGCTAGTCCCCCTTGAATTCACGATTGAAGGTTCTAGCAAGTGATGACGCAGATGCGCAGACCCACACTCCAACCGATATCTTGGTCAATCCTCACTGGGCACGACCCCCTCCCCCATCCCCCTTTCCCAGCTTCCTACCACTTTTCCAGATTTCTGATTTTCCCAAAAAACTGACGTTATGCGGAGAGGGGGGGAGGGGTTGAAGACTACCCCAACTACCAGAAAAACAAGTTGTATGGTAGATCGGCGCCGGCAGCTAGGGAGGGGGAGCGGTGTAGAGCGAAAATGAAAGGGGAGCAACCGAGTAGGTAGAAAAGTCAACAATCAGAAAACTTTTCCCGTGGGTCGGGGAAACTTTTTCTCTATGGCAAAAGAAAATATAACCCCTTTCCCCCAAGTAAACAAGTACGAACCCCCTTTAAGGGACTCTCGCTGTACCCTGACCTTTTCACCGCACCAAATTTAGCATTCGGGTTCTCCGTAGGACTTTCAATATTGTTTGCGTGCCTTAATCCCGTTCCAATCCTCTTAACCCGGATAGCAGCTTGTTTCCCAGCACACAATCTATACTTTCCACAATCCGATGTTATAATGACGTAGGGAAAAACGCGCTGAACAGCCCATATGTAGTGAAGTCTAGGGCAAGCGCTTCCTGGAACATCAATCTTCGGCCCTCGCGCGAAAAACATCCGATGGATGGACGCACGCTTGTCCCTCGTCGCAAATCCTTTCGCTTCAATCAACAACAAGCTTCCTTCGAGGGCGGAGATCAACCTCTCTCCCCCCCCCTCCTCCCGCCTCTCTCTGCAATTCTTCATCTGTTGCATGTAACCAGCAACAAGAACACATGACACAAAGATACAACACCAAAAGGCACGCACACTCAGACATTCTTACCCCGATGTTGTAAAAACTTCTTGCCGAACAGACGGACGCCTCCACGGCGCGGACGTAAAAAAAGTCACTGGCCGATTGCCAGCCGGCCAACAGCTGATCGCTCGACGATCACCTGTTTGTCCCGCTCAGCCCGAACTCGCTCACACACTTCAACTAATCACTTTACACTCTCTGTAAAACCCCGGTTCCACTCTGCACGTTCACCACATGCACATACATTTCATGGGGTGGGAATTGCAGTGATGTGTTACATCTGGGAATCATAGTGCATTTTGATGTGTTCTCACAGCCACTTTCAATATCGATCGCTTCCCCCTCCCGCCCTTACATCAAGTACAGATGAACTAAAGAATCCCAGTGTTTTCATGAACTTTGGAATCGTCGGACTCCTGAGAAAACCCTAAGCGGACATATATCTTTGCTATTTATCAAATAGATCCCCCCTAACACCGCCTTGAAGGCACCTAGTGCTATTTACCAAGCTCAAACAGACTCATAGCCCTGGGGCAACAAGGGCTCAAGCGGAAGCAAACATCCAGTTTTGTTCCTTTGCAAAGGTAAGGGCCTATTTGCTCAGTTTATAATCACTAAAACCAGTATAAAGCCCCGTTATGGCCTTTAGACCTTGTAGTGCTCCAACCTTCAACCGAATAAAGAACAGAACAAAGTGAGAGGGAAGCCTCTGAGCCCCAGATAAATACTCTCTAATCAAATGGGTGAGGTGGGGCAGCTGTGGACTCGGTTTCGGTGGAAGTCTTATCTGACCTAACACAGCGTAAAGTATACTATTTGATTCCCGTTTTAGCCCCCCTAGACAATTTGCGGCAATACTGCGATCTTATTATTTATTTTCGATGAGTACTCGTAGATGTTGCTACCCCTCCCCGTTGACGGACGTTTGGGATCGCATTGGTAAACGGGATGGGGGGGTCTTATTGACGGAAACAGCAATCCCCATGGCATTCCTTGACCCGACAGGACCCCAGGACCTTTCGTAACAAAAATGAAGCAAGAGATCCCTAGCACAGGCATTCAACAAAAAAATAAGCGACCAGGGTTAGCTAACCCTGACCCTGCCCATTTTTTAACCTAACCTTGACATCGGGCACCTTAAGCTAAAAACCGTTGGGACGGCTCGATACGATAACAGCCAACTTGCTTTATGGGAGCCGCACATTTATGGGGATTACAGAAGCCACCAGAATGACAGAAGGACCGTAGAATTGAACCCGTCTACGCTGATACATATCCCGCAAAGCGCCAAGTTTACCATATCAGTGTTAAACGTATCACATCAAGAGGCTTTGGAAGTTTCTCCGAAACCGTAGCATGGCCCCCTCAATCCCCTGCAATCCCTGCCTTCAACGACCCTGTCCCCCGGTGAAAATCACGCGCACACGTATGTAAAGGACCGACGGACGGGAAGCGAAAGCGGGTTTCCTTCACGCGATCCACTCGCCAACAGAAAAAAAAACAAGGTCATACACTCGGCCTCTTTTCGCGCCCCCGTCACTCGACCATCAGCGGCCGGCTGGCGGCGGGTCGTTGTGCAATTAGGGGAAGATATGTTGCGCGCGGGTGGAGATGGGTGGGCGCGCGCGGAAGTGAAAGTCTCGCGCTGGACGATCGGCGCGGCATCGATAGTCGGGCAAGCATTAGCGCTTTACTTCTCTCAATCAATCAATGAATCGAACTACGAACAAAAGCCATCGAAAATCAATGAAAATAGGCATATTTATGTTTGGAGAAAAGGAAGAAAATAAGGAAAGAGGGGAAAATGAGCTGTAAAACGTACCGGAACACTGTTGGGTCTGGCTCTATTCGTGACGTCTTCAAGGGGGCCGGCGATGGCGTCTGGCTGGCGCCGCGTTTCAGTGGCGCCGTGCCACCGTCCGCCAACACGCCAGGACTTTTCATTTTACGGCCGCGTGAGGCCTTTGCTAGTTTCTGAAACAGAACGAATGAACTTCAAAATGCAAACGCGCCAATCGATCGATAATGGGGAAATCGATGACGACGACGATGGCGAGGAGAAGGGGAAGTGAAGGAAAAAGGAAGATTGAATGTCAAAGACGACAGAAGGGGGTGCGAAATGCAGAATGAGCAAAAGAAGCGCTCGGGCTTAATTGAGACAGAAGAAAAATAACGGAAGACGGCGATGTGCGACTAATGGGACTCGTCTTGCATAAGGAAAAAGGGCTTAGAAAGGAGAGCAAGAGCAAGAACGAGTAGAATGAGCTGGACCATTGAGAAGGGTAGAGCAAAATGTCGGGATTGGGTAAAGGCCAGGGTACTTGCGTATATGAGGGGACAAGCGTCACCAGTCTGCAATTTGCGTCTGTGCAAAAAAAAACATCGAGTAGCCGGAACAAGGCGTCGTATTGGAGCACTGGAAAGGGCTCGAGAGGAATACCAGCCGTGGTCTAAATCACAATGGGGGCGCATTTCATCTGCTGTAGATGAAGAGAAGTTGGAGAATATCATGCCATGAGAAAATTTGTTGATTTTTTTCAGTTCCAGGCGCAATGTAGCCCCCCCCCCGTAGGCCCGTCAGCGGACCAGCAAAACTTTCATTTCTGGCAGTTGATCCCCCTCTCTCGTTTACGGCAGAATTTGGTAAAAAGCCTCTCCCTGAATTTGGGCTGGGGTGAAGTAGAAGGGTAAGCTGCACAGCAATCGTACCGAAGGAGAATTGGAGGGGGGGGGGGGGAGGGTAAGGTTATATGTACCTCACCTTCTCCCTAGACCCCTTTCACAACCTTCCTCCCCACAGGAGCTTGGAGCTCCTTCTTGTTCAAAAATTGCAGGCTATTCTAACACAGAGGCAAAATTGCAGACTGGCACCGTCTGCACCCCCTTATTAGGGTTGAGGTAAGTTTCATAGAGGAAAAACACGGAACAAACAAGAAAAACAGTGCGGTGAGCGCCAATCAACTACGCCGAAATTAACACCGTCTGCACCCCTTAGTATGTGGTGTAATCAGCTTGAGATAGGCCACGTACATCACATTCTTAAAAGGCTTTGAAACGACTTGTAGAGGTAGACAACTTTGAAGCCTCTCTTGTCAGTCTGAACCCAGTTACCTACGAAAATATTTAGCCAGAACAAGCTTCAAGTACCAGTACAAGCTTTTACTTCTAGCAGGTACTGCACAGCTTCGACGTTGTTTGGCTTGGAGGGCCATTTTGCACTTTCGCTAGTTCTCTTTGCTCCTTCATTTTTACTTACAGGTTACGCTTTGACAATACCTGTCACCTCCTGTAATTAACAGGTTTTCACGAAATGGCCAAAACAAACTTGTTAGCCAAGTATCTTCTGGTGCGCCCAGATTTCACCTAACACTGTATGGATACAGAAACGGTAAAAAGAGAAAGAGGGGGACTGAGATGTGGCGCTAGAGACTGACACAATTATTTACTGCTCCATTTCATCAGAATAAGCCATCAATAGGGTAAAATGCCATTTCACGGAAAGAAATTTCATTTCCATTAAAATAACCATGTTATCCCGAAATCGTATTCATAACGACAACATTGAACGCCACGAACAATGCACTTTTTGGAATCAACACGGAACGATTTTTCAGGCCACAAAACACACGACAGGCGGGGGACGACGTTACGTTCAGCGGTGCGGCGTGGATTCGATTCTCACTAACGACGACGACGATCATCACCATTCATTCTCCATTCGGCACCTTATTCGATTTCTAGTTCAGTTCTCTCTTATCGACCAACTTTTGATGCCGATCTACAACGACGACGACAACGAGATCCAATCTAGCTGGATTTGTACGGCGCGTCACTCCTTTTATAGCTGTCTATCGCTCTGTCTCTCTTTCCCAAACCAGAACAATTCTCTCTATGCAGACGAAGGCCTAGCAAAGGGAACGATCGGTCGTTCACGCTATCCAGGCTGATCTGTAACCGTTCCAACCTCTAGCTGTCTTCTGGATTGATCTGGATGTGATTAAAAATGGGCACACTGGGCTGAGGAGGGGGCATTTTGCACTTCCGCAACTTCTCATCGACATGTCTAGCCAACAAGTGAAGACCTGTGAAATCTTGTGAAGCCAAGGGATGATACCAGCCAAAGTTTGTAGAGACCACTGTTAACTGTTGGGAAAAGTACTTGTGAACTTGTGTTAAACAAGAGCATTCCATACAAGTACCATTTACCATGGTGTCCTGACAAGATAACTCCACCTTCACAAGAGTGAACAGGTTCCACCACAAGGAGACTTGTAAATTGAAAATAGTGAAGCAGCCAAAGTGCCCTCCCCCTAATTGCCGAATAACACCCAAAAACGTCCTAGACAAAGGTCACCCTGGAGTGGTAAACGGTTCCAAATGAGCTGCAGCAGATTAGATCAAAAGCACAGGCTGGCTTCATACTTGAGGTGATTTGAAAGAGAGGGGTGCGGACACGGAGTCCATCCATTAGCCGTTCCACAAATCTCGACATACCAAAATGGGCATATGATAGATGGGCGGGGGGGGGGGAGAGATTGTATCGAAGATGAGTCAGGGATGAGTTCGAAAAGACCATACCAAACTCGTAATTAGCAAAAAGCTACCTCATAAGTTGTACATGATCGGGTGTGTTCTGGCATCAACCGCTTCAGTACAAAAGGATAAAGCGCGGCGCGCTGACACCCCTTTTTAGGATACGCGGAGCATTCTACTGCCAATCAAAATCGCGAAAACATTTTCAAGGCCGTTCGGCTGAATCTTGCCGAGCCCGGGGATACGGAAATCAGGGTTTTCGTCCTCTCAGACAAGCCTCGTACTGATTGGCCGGTCCACGGGAAGATAGAAGGCTAGGCTGACCACAGCTAGAGCTGATCAGGGACCTAGGCGTGATAAGCGGCGCTGCTTGCCACTGCACCATCTCTAAATGGGCTTGTATGAACAGAATCGCCGTTTCTCCAGTTTGAACGAGCTTAGCACATGTCCTCCATAGGTCCTCCAAGTCCTCAGACTTCCAAAAGGAACGAGCGTTACCTTCTCCCAATCGGGAGAACATCCTGTACGCCCTCCCCATTTCCCAGACGGGGCAAACATCGCTCAATATGTGACTTTTTTCAAATCACAGTAAATTCGCGCGACAAAGGTCACCTGAAACCTCATCAATGGTGAACAGTCAATGAGCGAAAAAGCGCAATGAAACGTGAAGGCCACCATCGATGGCGAGATACATCCGCCGCGCCCGTACGGCGCACACACACATTAGGAGAGCGTGTGCGCGCGACGGGCGATGTTTTTTTACGGTGCATAAGCGGGGGCTCCCTTTTCGATCATGAAACGCGCACAGGGCGGCAATATTGCCCGCACCCACCAGCCGTTCCGGCCCAGCTGCATATCTCCGTCTACTGTGGCGCAAAAAAATGCCATTCATGCCGGGCCAAGTGAAACAATGGAAACTGACGAAAATAACAACATCAGGCCAGATGATGGAAGTACAAATCGCTCGGATTTCGCCCCTATGGTGCAGGCAGACTTCCAGCCGGTTAACCAGTGCAAACGTTTTGACGAAACTCAACAACCTCCCAGTCACTGGCAACGGAATACACTAAAAATGCCGGCTCAGGCGCCCCAAAAGGCTACACTTTGACTTAATAGTCTCATAACAGCCAATAACCCTATGTCATCATTCCCAAACAACGGTAGCATACCTTTGTTAACTTTTAAGTGTAGGGGATTTCCCCGAAAGCACCTATCTCCCGCATTTTGCCCAGATTCACGCACTCGCCTCAGTGCCACGCTGTTTGCACAGGGTGTCATGGTAACTTATTCCAAGTCCTAGAAGAAAACACTGAAATATTCACAAGAGCCGCTGACTAGACGCGCTACGCGGCAGATATCCGATGAGGTTGCCCAGGGTTATAAAAACTAATGGCGCACCAAATGGTACTTAACGAATCCTTGGCCACCTTGTCAAAACTAGCTACTTCTTGTGGCCAACGCGGCTCACTTATTCCACTTCGAAGCTTGACGGAAGTTTACAGGTCGCACTAGGATGAGACCTGTAAACCTGTGAGTTAACATGTATTAGCAACGAGTACACGCGAAAGTGCAAAATGCCCCTCCCAAGCCGAACAACGACAAGCTATTTATTCCAGATGACCAAAGACGGAAAATGGCGTTTCGACGACGTACTTTACACCCTAGTAAGTTTGCGCAGGAAACACCATCTATTCGAGGTAAGTTCCAATGAGACAGGAATAACTGGAAACGTGAAAACGGAAGGAATGAAAACAGGTGCACTTTGCAGACAACACGCCCACAGTACTGGTACGCACTGGAACTGCACTATTACACTGCATGGGGAAAAGAAGAATATGTGGATGACTTGTCCTCGATCAAAGACCAAAACGACGTCGTGTACAGCGGTGGTGTGTGTTTTGAAGGCGTGACTGCAGTGTAATGTAATCGAGGAGGGGATGAGAAACAGGGGGTAGGGAATTCTCCCTGGCCGACCAACAGACGTATGGGCAGCCTTTGAAAACATTTGTCGTGTTAGAGACGCATAGCGCGTCGAGGAACAGAAATAGAATCCCCCTGTGACAAATCACATCTTGCCCTTGGTTCTTGTACTGGAAAAACAGCCAGAAAGTACTGACAGCTGTACCGGAGGGAACGGCTGCGAATTTCAGGACAATAGAAGTAAAAATGGGAAAAATGCTTGGGGTAAGCTTCCCATTTAGGGCAAAGCGGATACCTTCACAGTAACACAATACGGTAAAAATCTCCCGAGAACGCTATCGTCATCCGGAGAACAAGCCGTATTGTAAAGAATGTAAAGAATACGATTGCCAGCAGAATGAATGAATACACACGGGAAGACACACACACACATCTCTGCGGAAGCGCACCCGCGTAGGAGCGTGAGAAACGGCGCTGTGGGCGGGGCAGCGGCGAGGCAGCGACCGACCGACGGACGGGGACGGACGGAGCGAAGATGAAGTGAGAGCGAGAGTGCGACCGATTACGACAGCCTTCGATCGAGTGATGGATAGTCGGTGAGAGATAGCGAAGAGATGGAAAACAGAAAGACGTGGGGAAAGAACTAACGAGAGGGAAATATCCCCATAGACGCAGGGACACACATCGGGCGGGGAGTCCTGTACAATCATTCGTGTATTTATTCAGCACACAGACAACCCTACACACACAAACATAGTGAAAGGGATCGCTAGTGTCACGCTAGAACGGAAACGAAGCTCAAATAGATGACGTTAGGGACCCTGGAATGAGGTCGAAATACGAGAAGGAGGGAGTGTGGGAGGGGAACGTTAGTGGTCGAACCATGGGCGAAGACATCAAAAATTGTCTTTATTGCAAATATTTGCTATCACAACCTTCTTATTCCAACGCAAACACCACTTATCGCCATTATCACAAAACCTAGCACTTTGTTTACCTACACCCTGACGGCCTGACCGCACAACGGACCGCCCGATTAGGGGGGACTGGAGGTGATAAGAAGAACGTGATCGAGCGCTATCGTCAGCGCTCGCGGACGAAAAAGGAAGGCATCCCTTTTACATGACTCGTGCAGGAGACGATCGGACTTAAAAAGGAAAGAAGGCCATGAGGAGCCAACCACTACAGAGCGCTTCATCTGAGCATTTGCCCTCCCCCCAACCCTCCCCGATACGAATAATGGGGTGATTAATGGTGTAACCCCCATTCTAAAGCTTATATGAATATGGATAGCGGAAATACATTTCATAATGGAATGTTTAAGAGGAAATAATAGATTCTCCAATTGATATTCCTGCATGGTTTAATCTATGAGTACCTGAAGAGAGAGAACGTCATGCCATCAATCGATTTATTTTGGTGTGACCAATAAGATGCAAAAACGCCACGGATGGTATGATTGGCTGATAACTGGTGGTTCCGCTAGACTAGTCCACAGGGTCTAACTCTTGGGAGGGGCAATAAGAAGGAACAGATCTCGTAGAACAGTTGTTCCCACAAAAACCTCTTTTTGCACCCAGACTGATGGCATTAGGCGTAACCTTGACGGATGGAAAAAGAAAATAGATTCCGGGAAGTGACTCAGCTTTTGAATGGCAATAAGTGATACGGATCTGTACAAAGTAGCTCCGACCGAGAGCACTTCTTGGAAAAATGGTATACGACCGCGCTGTAGAAATTTCTGCACGTACGACCCCACCCTATACCTTCTTCTTCAGTATGACCCCTTTTCGCAGCCTACCCACCATCTTACCGAAGTATTCGCAGGCGGGAGGAAGATAGATATAAATCGGGTGAAACAGGGAAAATTAACGATCAGAAAAAGTTCATTGCAAATCAGAAAATCACAATGAGAGTCGTAATTGAGCGCTCCAAAAGCGTTCAACTACGACTCCCGCTGTGTTTTCTACAACGGCGACGCTTCCTGATGCTTTGGAGAACACGTAATGCTCCAAAAATGGGAACATGAGCCACTATACGCACGACAAGATGGCAAAATAGGGAAGTTGTTTGGTCTTTCTAATCCTCTTTAGCCTAAGGAATTTGTACGTAACTAATGTCCAGCTTAGTCAGTCGATCCTCTCAAGGCGGCTAAGCTTCAGCTGATCCCACTCCTTCTTCATGCCAATAAGACTGATTAGGCATGCATTTGCGTCATCGATCCTTAATCACCAATCCTCCTCGCGGGGCCTTAGGTGAATCCTTAATCACCTAAGGCTCCAGAAATCCCCGTCGACACTCAGAATACATCCTGAACCCGTCTCTAGGTTTTTGCAGCAAAGGAAAGCCATCACAGAGCCGAAAGTGCATGAGAAATTCAGCTGAACAACTGGGAAATCGGGTCTCTTCGGCGCCTTTTTAAAGGCTTTTCACTTTGCAAGTCAGAAATTGCTCAGCAAGAATTGCAGTGCCGTGCAGGAGCAGGATTTTTTGCCCTTCTTCCAGCCATCTTACGTTATCGTGGAGCAAAGTACATTCCGTACTAACACCAAAGACAACTCAATGGCACATTCGCGCTCATGTTGACGAATTCATGAATAATTGAAGAATGTGGTGTGAGTGCAGCGAACAATTCATGCTGGAATGGATGGCTGGGTGTACATCACTGGAAGAGACGCAGATGCTGAGAGCATTTCCTCTGTCCTCCCCTACCACCTCAAAAGAGTAGCCCTTTGGTGGACACGGAAAACGCTGAACGATTGGAAAGGTCACATCAAAATGCCCGAAGAAGGTTCTCACGTCCGCCTCACGGTTATCAGTATCTCATCGTTGTCGTAAACGATATCGCACTAGCGAGACTGCACACAATCGCGCCACACGTCCTTGGATAGTAGCAACTGAAATCGCCACGCTCTATTGCAGTCTCTACGGCGACGTGCTACGTGGCGGCTAGTGTTCGTGGACAACGATAAGGGCCCACAATATTACTAAAGTGCGTACTGTTGTGTCGTATCGCAATGAACAAACGCGATGCATTGCGTGAATCAACACAACACACACACGCATACACACACACATTGGGGCTATGTTTGTGTAGGCGCAAAGATGAGAAGTTCTGCAAATAGAACCGTCGATGAAAATGCGGGCGGACGAGAGAATAAGAAACTTGCTGTGTGCATTACGTGGAAAGCACCGCCTCCCCTTTTACTGAAACCACCAATGCAGAAGGAGAAAGCAGTTCCTGATAACGTGCGCTATACAGCAACAGTCAACGAATGACAAACGGCGTGCGTTGACGCCGTTGACGATGATACCGTCCATCACACCGTCTCCTCTTGTCGTAGCGATTACGAAACCGGTTCCATCGCCTTCTCTTCTGCTCGTTGCGTCGTCGTGGTCGTGGTGATTGTGATGGTGGTGGTCGTGTAGACGCAAAGGCGTGAACGATCGTGCCGCTATCGCCATCGTAGTGCCCGTATCGCTCGCTATGCACGCATCGATGCGTTACGCCACCTTCGATGCATACACACACACGTCGATTTCTTTACGCGATACGAGCAACTAATTAAATGACGGAAGTAAAACGTGGTCAGCCTTGACTACGCCGCGATAAGGGGAGACCAAGAAGAAAACGATTCTTTCAAAGAAGCCAGGCAGGCAAATAGAACGACGTCAGCAATCATTGCATGAAGCTTAATTCAAATGCTACATAGGCTGCACTTTGGATGAAGCCTGCAGCAGCAGCTTCATCATTACCGGATGGATCGGATATCAGTAAGAGAGGGGATAACATGCAGAATACGATATTACGAGCAGCAATGAAAAACTGACCAGGAAAGCTCTGCGAGCTGCTGTCGCAGCGACGCGAAAACCAATTACTGCAAGGGCAGCCGCCTAATATGGTTCTGCTGTTGCCACCCACTGCACATCTCCTCCTAGCAAGTAACGTCATGCCAGTTTTTTCAATTATCCTAGGGGAAAATCAACTCTGCAAGCGGGTCCGAAAGCACGTCATTCTTTCTGTCCGTGGCAAAAGAATGACCTCCCCGAGCTGAAAGCTGGGGATTAATATTCGCTACAACAGAGAAAGCACAAATCAGACAGGCGATAAGGCAATCAGCGCCTGAATGATCGAACGCTTATCGATTTCTGCTGCTTACCATAAGAAAAGCGTTGGGGCTTGCGGACACACATGCCATCCCATCCACGACGCTGAGCGAATATTCAGTTCTATAATGGACCTAATGGAATGGGCTAGCAAGGAGTAGACTTCTTTAAAGCCTATTCATCACTGTAATGGAGGAAGAATGTGCGCCGAGAAAAAGCATTTCTCGCTTAAGAGCATTTCAGCTTTGAAGTGCTGCAGCGCGAGGACAACCGCAGGCGGTGGACGCTCTGCACGGGAGGAATAAAGCTTTGACGTAGATCAAAGTCAAGAGGACGTAAGAACACCCTCATACGCACAAGCACGGAGACTGAGTGAAGATAAGCACTCCACACCTCTCGTTTGAGAGTTCTCTGCAGGCTGAACACGACACATATCGATTACCGCGCGCCGCTGCTGACAGCCCTTTGAGCAGCTGACTTAATTTCATTTCAGCAACGGTTTTCACCCATCTTCCTTTCCAGCCAACTCAACGTCAACTTAACGAAAGTGACAACATCGAATGGGACTCGAAGAACACAAAAACGAACGAACATAGCGAACGTTCACTGGTCGATGAAATTGATCGGTGACATCGATCAATACAACTTCCTGTCATTCGTCTAAATACTGTCCTTGCTTGGCCTCATTCCTCCAGGAACTACAATTACCCCTTCCACGTTTCGAGACCATAAGCACGCGACACCCGCTTATAAAACACCGGTGAAACGGGAAAATTCGAAAATAGAAAACGGGATCAAAACAATCTTACGTTGCTCTGAAATGCCAGAAGAATCGTATACTGGTTGAATGCAGGATTAAATCACCGTATATCTTTGAAGACGGTGAGCTGACACAACATTTGACCAGCTGACAACTCTCCCTACATTTCGGAGCAATACATTTCCTTAGCTATTCTGATTCCCATTATTCTTATTCCCAATCGCGACGCCAGCCACAAATCACAGTTACGCAATTAATCACAAAGTCTAAAAACCGAATGACCGTCATAGAGCATCGGTTGTTCCCTAGACATGCACTTTCTACTAATTCCTACTAGCCTTTCGTCGATGATTCGATTTAGCACTTGAAACCCGATAAGATGACTAGAGATGACGATAACACTGCGATGCACGCAGTGATTGATCGACGTCGATGACGACGACGAAGGGGAGAAAAAACCATCGCTGTCGCCAGTGCGAGAAAGGGGAGGGCTGAGAACGCGCACTCTAAGTTTTGCACAAAACTGTCATTCACGCAATCGGTGCACGGTAGTTGAGGTGATATGCTCATTAAGTGGCAATGGCAGCGGCAGCATGCTATTTGGCCCTCTGCAATTTCAATGATGACATTTATGTGTATAACCTGCCACGACCGCAAAGAATGATGAATAGGATAGCGTTCTCAGCTCGCGTTATGACTATTTCGTCATGTAACCGACACCGAGGAACCATCAAAAATGGATTTAGCCTGATCTACCGTGTATTGTAAAGAAAACGCTACTTACAATACAATATAGTAAAGTCCTTCAGGTTCAATCAATGTCAGTCCACAGTACTGTCAAGCTAACTTCTTCATTGCAGAGTAATCGTTACTCGAATTGTGGCCAAGTTATTGATTATGGTCAATATCCGAGATCGCGCAGGAAGAAGCCCTATATAAAGGGCAGGATTGAACAGAGTCCGCTTCTCATCGAAGTTCTTCCCGAGCAATATTTAACAACTACAATACCCAGGCTGAAGAATATACTCCAGCTACTGTTCTGCTAACTGTCGAAGTTGAAGCAATAAACCAATTGATCTCTTCGCCTTCCAGGTTTAACCCAACACAATCAATAAACAATGTCTGGGTGGCCAATGAGACTAAATCACTAAAGGCGAGCAGCTTCCCACATAGCCTCTTTTGGGAGAGGTTGGTTTCTCACTGAAATTTATGGGCATCTAAACTGCCCAACTGTAAGGTGAAACAGCTTAAGGACTCTTTGCGCTTGACCGCGCAGAACTTTTTGGGTCAACCAGCGTGGGCGATGATGGATCTGTTAAGGGATTCATGTGGAGATTTTAGCCGCTCATTGCGGGCAAGATCGGGACTGGTTTGGACAGTAAATGAGATAAAAAACGGACTCTACACTCTCATGTAATTGACAGCATGTCTTTTGCATATTCTATCTTTCACTTTGGTCTTTTGTGTTCAACCTCAAAGACCAACTCTGTTTAGAAGAATTGGGAATATGAAAACAGGTACTCATGAATTTGTTGAGCATGAGCCGTTGTTCCGCAAAATGAATTATTCTGGGGGAAAGAGGGAGAGAAAGAGAAAACGCGGGAATTCGACGGGGTCCGTCAACCAATTACCTCTTTCGCTCGTCTCAATTCCCGATTAGCCTCATTCATCAGTGAACGTTCACTGAAAGCTTCTCTTGAACGGGGGGGGGGGGGGTGCAAGTTGCAGTAGGCGAGAGACTTCCTCACAATTCCGTAATGACAGCCTTCAAGAAATGTCGTTTCCGGTACTTAACAACCTCAACGACTTCCGTTATTGGAACAGCTGTCGTTGTCGATATAGCATTGACTTGGACTGCAGTCACTTCACATCACATTTCTTGATGTCATACGACGAACGGCAGCGTCGGCGGCAGCAAACACCAATGGGACTAGAGTGTCCGGAGAGCAAACACCAACCGACTAAAGATTGCTGCGTCATTTGCTCAACAACTTATTCACGCTCAGATAATAACGGAGTTATGGCATGCGACTAGACAAGGAGCAAAGTCCAACCAAGCTACTGCTTTCTATAATTGGCTACATTTGCTAATCATGGCGATTAAGAGAGGCTTAAATGAAGCCGTCAAGCCGTGTACCAAGTGGAATATCACTTTCGGCAAGGTGTCTGAGACAAATCTCTGAGATCGTTAGACTTGTGGAAAAACTCGCTGCTGTCACGCCGACGAAAAACCAGAGCTACACGTATCATATCCGCTGTTGTCGAACAGGAATAGCCCAGCTGACGTGAAGTGGAAGTGAAGAGATAAAGGGTATGTGAAGGGAGGCTACACATGCGATTATCGATTCACCACAGCCAAAGGCGGAAGTGAATTTATTGGCTGTTACAAGGACTGTTGACAACAAACAAAAGAACGGGAAGTGTCAACAAAAGGTCCTCCAAAGTTAAATATTAACACAACTTACGTAGGCAAACACACTTCGTGCACACATCAAACGTGACTGCCCTATTATCGACCCAGCAGGTAGCCAGTTTGATTACTCAACCAACTAAAACCGTCCTGGTCCTCGTGATGCCGCGGGAACACACGCAATCCTCATTGCTGAGGCAATGGCAGCGGGCTGGTGCGCTCAAACAAGCAACCAAAGATCGTTGGGGGTGTGGCAATAGAGCCGGGCGGGGGCGGAGTCTTGCGGGCGCTCATCTGCGAACTGCTGGGTCTGCATAAGAAAAAAGCGAGCGCCACCAACGACGTGCACGCCATCAGCCGGGTGGTGGGGAGAGTGCGCGCGCCCGCGTGATGAAAAAAAAACTAGTCAAGGACACACACACATACTCTCACAAAACAAGCCAGCAGCAGGGCACGTTGGATGGCCGGCCGGGTGCAGCGATACCGATCCGCTCGACGAGCGCCGCATTCTCCTCGCACGCCCCTTCGTTATTACTGCTTCACCGCCTATCCTTAGCATGTCTGCATCTCCTCACCTCTCTACGCTTTACACAGAGAACCGCTTCCTGCCACACACACAAGTTTTCTCCTGACGTCCAATGGGCTTTTGCGGCTGTTCTTAAGCACTCCGAGAACAGTTCTTGCGTATCAGATCCCTTTTTGCATTAGCGATGCTTAATCTGCTCATGAATAGCAAATCTGTTTTTCGATCCCCTTGGCGTTGTCAGCTGAATGAGAAATATGGTGCTATTGTGGGTTGTTCCATTCCAGTAATTCGATAAATGTTTTTCTGAGTCGTTAATAGCGTGCTGAAATTCTTGGGGACAAAATCCGATTATACTGTAAGTGTACTGTTATGTCAACAACCGGCGCTGCAAGAATTTCTTATATGTTCTTTGCCCTGCACGTTGAACTAATTGACTTGGCCGTGTGACTAGTACTCGCTCTTGCTAAGGTCATATTTTCCTGCATCATAAAGGTTTCTGGAATAGTTTTGCCCTTCATCTGATTATTGAGGGTACAATAGTTGGGTGGAAAAAGTCGTTGGAGAACAATAAGCTGATAAGACCATTGCGTCTGGCTTTTGTCTGATAAGGTCAGAAGCAAAGACAGTCGTAAAAAGCATTGTAGTTCTAGAGAAGGTTCATTTCTTTCAAATGTTAGTCATTCATTAATACGATAGATGGCTTATTGTGTCGAGTTACAGTAGGTCTCCTGATAGATCGTGGTAACGCAAAAAACGAACGAAACTGGAAAGACTTAAAGACACATTCATAACCGAGTGGGCGGAGGCTTGGAGTCGCTTAGGGCTCGCGTCATCCTTCCTACCCTGTTAGAACGTGTTAATTAGGACTCAGGACTCTTGTTGGTTTTGTGATTACGCGAAAACGAGGAAAGGTCAAAGAATTTGAGGCATTCAGCGATAGTTGGATGGGCGGAGACCTGTAGTCAGTCAACGAGTCTTCCCCAACGGGCCGTTGCCTAATTACCGTGTTAGAGCGGGAGGAGACCAATAAGGAGGTTTGCAGTGGTCAAGAGGCTCCGCCATCAGTTAGATGTTAATGCGTCTTTAAGTTGGATATCTACCCACATATGATCCGATCTATTCTCGAAGAAGTGCTCTGGATGTGTATCTGATCGGATAGCTATCACTCTGCCGCCGATGAACCGCATTTGAAAGCGCTCAAGAACAAAATAACCAGAAACCTGCGTGCAACGTCGAATTGCTTGACGATCGGATTGTTCCAGTTCGCGGAAAAATTACTGTGATGGTCTATGGTCGAGTCAGAACCTTGATCTTGGCCCTTATAAATCTTGGCGTTCCATTTTTTTGAGGAAACCCTCAGGCTCTGAAACCCTCCTCACCACCCTGACTGAAAGGCACATTGTACGTGATTGCATAAGCAGTACCACTAAGATAATTGCGTCCTTCGCATTAACTGGCCCCTCTTTACGAGAGAGGGACCCGGCGAGGCATTTCACCAATGAGAAAGCCGCATGTTTCGAGTGATTCTGCCCAGACCACAAGCGCGGATGCGCCCGAAAAAGGACAGCTTTGGTCCTTATTACTTACATAATTCTGGCACAGTTCCATCCTTTACCAGCAGAATAGAAATGAGGCTTTTTTATACGCCGTGTTGTCGCTCATTAGCTACGGTAACAAATGATGAAATGGCCAAGCGTGTATACATGATCATAAATATCATGGAAGTTTTTATTTCATACGGTTTAGTTTTCGATTGATGGCCGTTAGACGTCACCGTTTTTTCATCCGCTGGCAATCATTCTTTTCTTTGAGATTTTCCACACACTCGACTCTCACAGCCGACTTGCAACCCAGCCACGATGACGACATGATCGTCGCTTTCCGCGCTCAAACCCGCCCAACGCCATGGCCGCTGCTTGCCCAGCAGTGGTTTTTTTTTCGCCGTCCCGCGGTGCTGTTTACGCGCATTTTGATATGTCTGCATACGTGTGTCCGCTCAGGTTTTTGCCGCCTATTCAATCTGTATTCTGGCCGTGGTCGTCTGGCTGGCCTGTGTCGTCCTCGTCGTGGCGTTTGTTGGCGCGTTGTGTGCCGTGGTGTGTGTGTGCTGTGTGTGTGTATGTGTATGTATGTAGCGCCGAGAATGGAGGCTATTCAAGAGCTGAATGCCTCGCTTTTGTGGGCGTCAATAAATGTTCAGCAACTGAATAAATTGTATTAGACTAGAATGGGGTCCATTTCGAAAGCTATGTTTGCTTTTTAGCGCACAGCTTAACTAGAGTTGTACCTGGTGCTCCCTCCCCCCCCCCTCTACCAAACTTCGCCGAATTATTTTCTCAGCAGTTGTATTGACAGGCAGTGGCATTACATCGTTATACAACTAGGTCCAGTGGTGCGAATGGCGCGCACATGATGTCACTTGTAGTAATGCTGTCGTCACGACAATATGGACCGCCAGATGGTAACCTAAGCACACTGTCTCCACTGTGCTGTGACCCCTCCCCCCTCCCTTCCGCCCCTTCGATGACGTTTTTTTTGGAGAAGACCCAGAGATTTTCCGAAAATGTTTGGAAAAAAAGGCGCTTACGTCTGGGGGAGGAGCGTAGTTTGGTCGCTGTAGAGAGGGGACGTATTCCTGTCGAGGAAATGTTTCCGGATGTTGACTTCCTTGATTTTCCTGTTTCAAGTTCGCAGTACATTCCTAGCCCCCTTGATCCCCATCCAAAAAAAAACTCTGGAAAGTGGTAGAAGTTCGCAGGAGGGTAGGTAGGATGGGGAAGGGGGGGGGTCGTGCCAGAGGAGGAAAATTCGAGGGCGGAGGGCGCACGTTTCTCCTCCAACAGTTTGAATATATGCCTTTCCCTTTGTCTCTGTTCTCCCACTTTTTCTGGGAACTAACCTTCCCTCGGGTTTCGCTGTCTACTCCCTACGTTTCTCCCCTCTGCTTTTTCTGGAGACTGCCTTCCGTCTCTATTTCTTCCCCTCTCTGGAGGGCTGTCCTCTTTTCTGTCTTTTCCATCTCTGCTTTTCTCCGTTCTGGGAGAACTATCTCTTCACCCTTCCCGGTGAAGAGCAGTTCTGATCCCTGAAATGATCCAGTAGCTGGAGCCGGTTTTCAGTGCAGGAACTGATCGTGCTTGAAAAAGGCCCCTTATGATTTGTCCCCACATCCCACCCGCTGGTATGAGCGTTTTTGTGTGGTTAATAGCTGGATGTTTTGCAGATTGATTTATTATGCTATCCCGTTACGTGGCCAGGCATTTGTCATCGAAATTGACGTTTTACGGGATGCTAGTCTGGCGCGCGCGAAATGATGATGACCCACCTTGACGTCTCCCCGTCAGTCAAGTTTTCTCCTGACGTCCAATGGGCTTTTGCGGCTGTTCTTAAGCACTCCGAGAACAGTTCTTGCCGTATCAGATCCCTTTTTGCATTAGCGATGCTTAATCTGCTCATGAATAGCAAATCTGTTTTTCGATTC
This sequence comes from Cooperia oncophora, assembly GCA_036418165.1. Taxonomy (NCBI): domain Eukaryota; kingdom Metazoa; phylum Nematoda; class Chromadorea; order Rhabditida; family Trichostrongylidae; genus Cooperia; species Cooperia oncophora. Next base: position 24,928 of record MU943412.1, on the reverse strand, counting down.
CCCTTGGCGTTGTCAGCTGAATGAGAAATATGGTGCTATTGTGGGTTTGTTCCATTCCAGTAATTCGATAAATGTTTTTCTGAGTCGTTAATAGCGTGCTGAAATTCTTGGGGACAAAATCCGATTATACTGTAAGTGTACTGATTATGTCAACAACCGGCGCTGCAAGAATTTCTTATATGTTCTTTGCCCTGCACGTTGAACTAATTGACTTGGCCGTGTGACTAGTACTCGCTCTTGCTAAGGTCATATTTCCTGCATCATAAAGGTTTCTGAATAGTTTTGCCCTTTATCTGATTATTGAGGGTACAATAGTTGGGTGGAAAAAGTCGTTGGAGAACAATAAGCTGATAAGACCATTGCGTCTGGCTTTTGTCTGATAAGGTCAGAAGCAAAGACAGTCGTAAAAAGCATTGTAGTTCTAGAGAAGGGTTCATTTCTTTCAAATGTTAGTCATTCATTAATACGATAGATGGCTTATTGTGTCGAGTTACAGTAGGTCTCCTGATAGATCGTGGTAACGCAAAAAACGAACGAAACTGGAAAGACTTAAAGACACATTCATAACCGAGTGGGCGGAGGCTTGGAGTCGCCTTAAGGGCTCGCTCATCCTTCCTACCCTGTTAGAACGTGTTAATTAGGACTCTTGTTGGTTTTGTGATTACGCGAAAACGAGGAAAGGTCAAAGAATTTGAGGCATTCAGCGATAGTTGGATGGGCGGAGACCTGTAGTCAGTCAACGAGTCTTCCCCAACGGGCCGTTGCCTAATTACCGTGTTAGAGCGGGAGGAGGACCAATAAGGAGGTGTGCAGTGGTCAAGAGGCTCCGCCCATCAGTTAGATGTTGATGCGTCTTTAAGTTGGAATATCTACCCACATATGGTCCGATCTATTCTCGAAGAAGTACTCTGATGCGTACTGATCGGATCGCTATCACTCTGCCGCCGATGAACCGCATTTGAAAGCGCTCAAGAACAAAATAACCAGAAACCTGCGTGCAACGTCGAATTGCTTGACGATCGGATTGTTCCAGTTCTCGGGAAAAATTACTGTGATGGTCTATGGTCGAGTCAGAACCTTGATCTTGGCCCTTATAACTTGGCGTTCCATTTTTTTGAGGAAACCCTCAGGCTCTGAACCCTCCTCAGCCACCTGACTTAAAGGCACATTGTACGTGATTGCATAAGTAGTACCACTAAGATAATTGCTCCTTCGCATTAACTGGCCCCTCTTTACGAGAGAGGGACCGGCGAGGATTTCACCAATGAGAAAGCCGCAGTGGTTCGAGTGATTCTGCTCAGACCACAAGCGCGGAATGCGCCCGAAAAAGGCGAGCTTTGGTCCTTGTTACTTACATAATTCTGCACAGTTCCATCCTTTACCAGCAGAATAGGAATGAGGCTTTTTATACGCCGTGTTGTCGCTCATTAGCTACGGTAACAATGATGAAATGGCCAAGCGTGTATACATGATCATAAATCATGGAAGTTTTTATCAGTGGAGACAGTGAGTGCTGGTTACCATCTGCGGTCCATATTGTCGTGAGAACAGCAATTACTACAAGTGACAGTCATGCGCGCGCTCATTCGCACCAACGGGACCTAGTTGTATAACGAATGTATGCCACTGCCTGTCAATTAAAACTGCTGAGAAAATCATTCGCGAAGTTTGGTAGAGGGGGGGAGGGGCAACCAGATACAACTCTAGTTGGGCTGTGCGCTAAAAAAGAAAACAAGCTTTCGAAATGGACCCATTCTAGTCTAATACAATTTATTCAGTTGCTGAACCATTTATTGACGCCCACAAAAGCGAGGCATTCAGCTCTTGAATAGCTCCCATTCTGGGGGGTAACAAAAGAGTTGCAAAGCAAACACGTACTGGTGATAATCGCCTATAGAAAACTGTGGCCCGCACCGGATGCCATTTCGCCTGGAGACGCGTTTTGAGCTACAAACAATAAAAGTCGAAAAGTGCAATCGCCCCGCCGTCATCGTGCAAGTTATAAACAGGGCATTGTCATTGAAGGCACACAGCTGTGTGAACGACGACAACGTTAGCAAAATGGTCTTGTTCAATGGCGGATGAAATGAGGTGGGAGGTGAACTGGCGGGCGACGAAGCGAACGCACAGGTGGATGGAGTGGTCGTGTCGAGAAAAGATGGACGACAGACACGATAGAGAGAGAGGGAGAAGAGAGACAGCGGCGCAAAATGCGATGTGGGAAAAAAACCACATGTTCAGAAATCAACACACGGACCGATGGATTGCACTGTGGTCACGATTTCCGAGCGATCTGCTGGGACAAATCACGTGCACTCTGACTTTTCAGTCCCAGCTGCAGCCACGTTGTAAAGTTGAATCAAATTCTGGATATGAACGTGCATTCGTGAAAAATAGCGCCGAGGAAACTCTCTGCTGACATTGACATCATACCTCCGTTAGAACGATCGATGCCCACACATCGCGCGCTGAGGCCGCCCGAGCACCACAGAGCAGACGGGTGGCATGCAGAAAACTCTTTAGAGGCGCGGAGAGCCGAAGGACGGGAGTTCATCTCGGACACACACATATACACACATATGAGTGCCGTCCGGTCGCCAACAACAACACGGACGTGGACGAGAGCGGAAAGTGAATTGCGCGAGGGGTGGAGCGTACGAGGCGAAATTAATGGCCGCCAGTCGCCGCCACCCTGATGAGGGGTCTGCATGCTGGCTGCGTGCACGCGCACCCCTTATACACTCACCCACCGATGCTAAAAACTGTGGTCGGGGAGTGCAGAAAAGGAGCAGCTGATTAGAGCGGCAGTTCGGCGCCGGGGGGGGGGAGATTTTTTCTTCCCATCGATGTGTCGACCTATCTAGACAGCTCTTTCTTGAATGACACGTTTTACCATGATGGCTAGACGAGCTTGCTTCAGCTTCCATAAAAGTTCACAAATTTCCACCAGAGTGAGACTTGTAAACGGAAGAAGTGAAGCAGAGAAAGTCAGAAATGAACCCCCCCCCCTGCCCCCCGCCATCTCGTCGCCGAACTGGCGCCACGATTGGTTCAAGTTAGGCAATCCGCACGTAACCAGGGTGGTACACAGGACATCCCTGCACTAGGAGAAATCTTGCTAAGCGCGATCCCCTCAAAATCATCAAAATACAATCAACGACACCTTCCCCATCTCACATACTTCTACAATCCCTTGAATCCCAAATTCACTCAGTTCGGTAATGCGATACCCTCCCTCCAGCGACCCAAATACGATTCTCTCACTGGGATTCCCATCGTACGTGTACTGGTGGTATAGTATCGTTGGGAGAATCTCATCAGGGAGGATCGAGGTGGGTTGCTACGAAAGGGAACGATAGGAGCAGGATCGTGTATTTTCCCTTGAAACATTTTCCGAGCCATGAAGATTTTTTTTCCCGGTTGTCAACTTTCAGTTTTTTGCCGAAAATACTTGGAATTTTCCTGTTTCATGTCCACTATACAAACCCTGTTCGTGTACATACAAACCCTGTTCGTTACAGTCAGCGTAAAGAACTACCGCACAACTAACCCGTTTCAGTTAGCTGAAATTAGTGGTTCTTTGTGACGACCCCCTCCACTCAGCAGTTTTTTTGGGAAAAAAACTAGGGAATAATTGAAAACTGCTGAACAACTAGAAGAAAACGGGCGCAGCCGCCTAGTTGAGGGGCAGGGGGTTTTTCCACTTTTGCTGGTTTCCCATTGTCGTATTCATGTTTCGCAAGGTAGACAGGTAGTTTCCAGTAAACTCTGACTGCTAGCCTCACCATGGCTTCACATGATTCATAAACCTCTACTTCATGGCTGGACACGAGAACAGGAAGGAGCGGATGTGCAGGGTGCCCCCTCCCTCTAAAACCGAACTGCGTCAAGAAGTGCTAGGAACTTGGGAAACACTGAAGACGTTAGGTTAGGAGACGGAGAGGGTCGTACCAGAGTATCCCCAGAGGAACTTTTAGGGCGGAGGTCGTACTGAAACCGCCATTTCACCCATCCCGATGGCTGTACACCTGTCACCAACACCCATGACGACAATTCCGAATGTATACCGCCACATAGCTGGCTAATGTATATGCCCGTTTATGATGCGTGGCGATGGCGTGCCTATCGTGCCAGGAACCACTACGTTACAAACAACACGCACCTGTGGGTGTCAACGTTCATAGCGCTACGACGACAACGAATACCACGATGAGAACTGATCGCATTCGAAAGGGGGGGGGGGGCGGGGGTTGGTCAAATGCCAAGTGCCAAGGACAAAGGAGCACACATTTTTCTCTGGGATTTTAACAACTGCAGTGGGTGGGCAGATATCTTGGGATGAGCTTATTTTCATCGCCTTAGCAGTTGGGGATCAGTCATAAACACACGTGGACACATGGATGCGGGAGGGCGGGGGGGAGGGAATCTTGAGAAGCTTCTCAAAGTATTGAACATTCCCGTTTCAGGTGATCTTTGATCCTGAGTGGCAGTTTAAAAGGCCACATGCGAAGAAGCTACGAAAGGAATTGAAAGTTTCTAACGGTCCAGTGATAAGGGCGTACTGCCTCCGCCCCCCCCCAAGTCTTACCCAGTTGAAATACAGCGATTAAAGCGCCTTAGGTAAAGCAGCAGATCTCGTTGAGACCAGAATGGAACGACAGAACACGTAAGACTTCTAAATGGAATGCTGGCAGAAGGCACCTGCTCATTTGCAGCAGGCGCTTAGAATGATCCCGGGACAGGTGATAATCATGATAAGCTGTTCAAGATCAGGCAAGCATTAAAAATAAGCAGCTGCCTTTTAACAACATTCCGATTAAAAGCTTCATGAGTCATATTACTCGAACAGGATACAACCAAAAGAAAACCTCGGGTGTGGGTCAGAACATCCGAAACGCACCATCGTGCTCAAACCTACTTGGTTGTCTCCTCACAGCGCTTTCGCGTCAAACCAGTCAGATCATGGCGGATTACGCCCTGCACCGTCTATTTACGGCCTTGCCCCGGTACAAAAGTAGAACATCCCGAGATACGGTCGTGAAACGAAGATGCAGGACGTAGGTTGCCATGACCTTATTGATTTGACGCCAAAGTGCTATGTCGAGTCAACTAGCAAGGCATAGGCTCTCCCGAGCAAACCCGAGATCCTATCGTATTTTCAGTCACTGGAGCTCAGGAAAAAGCATGTTTATGGGGATGAGAGTCGGTCAATTAGTCGTTAGTCATTTCTCATGACTACGAAAAAGCGCATATCCGGACTTTGGTTCCGATCAAACACCGGAAATATTATTCGAGCGGAAAATCGGATGCACACGCACATATGCACATATCGGATATGGCAAATCGTCGACGAAGAGAGGGACCATCCTAGGAGACGCCATGGAAATTTACGACATCAACTAAACGAGGTCTCAGCTGTCATTTCTCATAAAAGAGCAGAAAGAGGAGGGTTAATGGTGCCATGCAACGGGATGCGAAATGAACTCTGACGGGCTTCAGCACAGAGACGCCACAAAAAGATGGAGTGGCAGATAAGCCGTTTTACAAGTCCTCTGCGTCTCTGCGTGCCCCTCCTTCTTTCTGCAATGTTTGCTACACGTGTTATCAACCACACAGGAGGGAGGGGGCTAAGTAAGAAAGTCAATTCGTTGCCATCGCTTCCAGCAACCAGAAGCGATGCATTGAAGCGTGTCGTTCGTTTTGAGAGTAGAAAAAGCACATTTCAATCACAACGTGCTTCACTGGTTTCGTAAACGGATTCTCACGCCATTAAACGACGCCGTCTTAACAACCTTGACTAAAAGCCATATTCCCTTGACGCGTGCGCGAAATTAAGGCGCTCACATTTTAATGGACGCTGCTCGTGCATTAATCATATATTTACCATTCCAAAGATCAGAAACCAACGGTGGCGAGTGGAATGGCAACAAAAACATGCCTGTCTTATCTTCCAATTTCCTCGCTCCATACGGCTGGCTGGCGGTGGCCATCAACTCATCAATCGCTCGTCACCGCCCTCCCGTCCAAGGTCAATCACAAAAGAACATCTCTTCAAGGTCTACGAGCGGACCTCGCACGCAACTGACTGTTGCTGTGGCGACTAAACACGGGAGGGGGGGCATTCACATTGCGGATTTCCACCAGGTGGCATTTAGGGCTTCTTTCCTGGAAGTCCATAGGTCGTGGCATTTGCAATCGAAAGCAGGGAAGGGGAAAAACATTATTCGGTGCATGAAGATGAGAATGCCGACGAGAAGCCTGAAAACCTTTCGCTGCAGTCGTCCCGCCAAGCGACGTCGCTTTCTCACTCGTCACGAGGGAACACTTTTTCACCTGAGGTAATGGATACCCATTACTTCTGTTTTTTTGGTCTTATTAGCCTGCAGATGAATCGATTGGGCTCGCCCTTTACATCCACATATTATTAGCCGAGCGTCACTAGATCGACTAATACGAATCATGCGATTCACGGCATTCCATTTGCGCTGCAATTAGGATTAACTCACCGACTAACCTATTCATTCTCGGAAAGCGTCACATTATCTATTCACTGGCGAAAAAGGCTCTGATACTCTTGATGTCCTTTCTGGATAGACCACGCAATCCCTCCACTCAGGTGGACGAAAGCGTGAAAACCCATTCAATTACCTGACCGATACAGGAGGGGCATCTTCATCTTCCTAAATATCCAATGAAGTCAGCCTAAGCCAGAAAGAAATCGGACTCAGGTTGACTTCAGCGGAAGATAGGGATGTCCATCCCGTAGCAACCTGGTAACTTAATGGGTTCTCGCGCTTGCAACCACTTTACTGGAGGGATTTCTTGATTTTTGCAGAAATAGCGTCTTAACCACCAGGGCGTTTTCAGGTTACATTCATCCATTTTTCCCTGTGTAAGCCGATCTGTCGCCTGATTCCAATTCGAGTCCGAACCTCAACCTCGTCATTGCTTTTTCGCCGAATGGCGGCTGTCAGCCGACGACCTTGGCTGCTGTTGTTGTCACTTACGAACTTGGGTTCGCGTCCTTTGACGTTCTTAAATGATCCAACTTCGGGGGCTACACAAGAACAAATACAGCTGTCCACGTGGACGTTGCGTCGCTCACATTGACAGGTCTTGCCAGTCGGCCGCCGGTGAGCGCATTGATCACTGATGAGTTCGTTGGGGGAGAGGATGGAGAGGGACGAGGGACGTTACAGAACGGCGTTGTTTGAAGAAAACACAAAAGACCACAACGTGAAATCGGAAGGGATCATCGACAAGTGTTTGCGCCGCCGAACACACACTTCATTCGCATAACACAAAACTCACACAAGGTTCTCGGGCAATGAGTAGAGGGCTGAAGGTTGTGAGTGGTGTGTCTGACGTCTCAGCCGAAGATATTTAGCAAACAAACACCACCGCCATCATAATCACTCACATCGTCTCAGCTGCAGGCAGGAGACGGAATAAACATCAAAGAGCAATGTCGCGGGCGATGTTCTGCATCCGCTGGGGGGGTTGAAAGGCGTACAACAACAATATGCGAAAAGCCATGCTTTACGGTTACATTGAAGTAGCACATTTTCCACACTGAATCCGCCTCTTTAGAAACTAGAGCTCCTGCTATATGCATATCAGGCTATCTGCCAACCGCAAAGCCTCACTCCTCCATTTTTCTTCCTCCCTCTATTTTCTATTTTCTTCCTTTCGAATGCTCGGCTAGAAGAAGCGTTCAAAAAATACTCCAGGACATTCGCAGCGAGATGAAATCCCGTGGGCAATGTCTTGCAAGGAGGACTCGTCTGGAGAGACTCGGCGATTTGGGATACTAAGCGATTTACGGATTGCGCGACGAAAAAAGTATCAGTATCGATCGGGTGTTTGCGGAGCCCGGCGAATGCGCGCCAAATGAGTGGGTATTATTCGGCCTCACTAGTGCCTTTGAAATTTGGCGATCTCCAAAAAGGCCGTATCACCAAACCTCTCAAATCGCCAGATCGCTCTATCTCAGCAGTCGCCAGATCGATACCTATGCTTTCCTTGTCTCAAATCGCCGGGTTCCCGAATTGCCGAAACTTTGCAGTCACAAAGTATGAACGCTGCCTAAACGCCGTAGAGGGTCTAACGATTAGGAGGGAAGGTTGTTATGTACCCCCCTACCCAACCCTTCTTCTGAACACTCTCAAGCAAGCCGATTTCGAAAACTGCGACGATTCCGGCTAAATCCGCGACGCAGAGGAAAAAATGTGATTATCCACTCGTCGAGAATACCTTCTAAGGGGTCGATAAGGAGACCAAAAAAAGGAAAAGAATCTGCACTTTCAAGGTTTCTTTGCTAAGCAACGACGACGACGACACAAACAGTACGATAATGAGTAAATGAGAAGAATTCCACCACGACGAACGGATTAGAAAACACATTACGACGTGACGGCGCAGCGGACACTGCTACGACTTTTTCTAACCATTTCTCATTACACTGACATTACACCATCAATCATCAGATGGAAAAAGTAACCAGAACGGTTATGGGCAGGGAGAGGTTATGAATTTAGAACTGAAATGTATCTCTCTCGAATCTCAAAGAAAACCTCTCCACATCATTTCAAATGATTAATTTCAAATGTTTGAAAAAAGGCTCGTTGAACCCAAGGTACTTGCCTAGGTAAAAAGAAAATTGAGAATTCGGAACCGCTGACACACAAGTTTAACCTGTGACCACGAATTCAATGGGCGTAGGCCAGGTTGGGGTAGATGTGGCCGGACCACATTTCGGTAAAACCTGGCAAATTCACGCAAAATGTCGCGTAGGGCTAAATTATCCCTGGGGCTGAGCTAAAATAGCGTACCCCTTATCTCCACAAACCGCAATAACTCACTGGGCATCTGTGCAAGTCAGGTTCTCGTGCACTTCTATGCATGTCCAACTTCCGCTCCAAATTAGCCCTCAAGGTCACACGGTAGGCTCGTCGAGACCTTGCTCAGGTTTAACGACCTTGCCCAAATAATTGGACACGTGAGCGATGAACAGTGGAAAAACTGACAGGTAATCTGGATGAACTCCCCATCGCAGTAAGAAACTGGAGGGAGTTTTTAAGAAACCGGCTCCAATCTTTTTTTTTCGGAGTAATCCTTGCTTTATAACTCACTGATGCTAAGGGCCGCCTAGGAGAATTTTCGGAGAGTACTCCTCCCCCCCCCCTCCCCCTTCCTCCCATACTACCCACCACCCTTTTCCCATCCTCCGCACCCACTTACTAACTTTTCTCATTTGCAACCACTTCCCCGTGTTTTTCCAAAACTTTCGTTTTACTCCGAAAAAAAAACTGCCCAAAAGAAAGTTAAGATATATTGCACATGTGAAACGGGAAAAATCAACGATCAGAAATATTTGAAATACCTACTTGGGCAAAATATGATCCCCTCCACCATCCAAATACGACCTCCCCCGCTCGGAATTCCCCAACAAGGGGTGGACGTAACTGACTGGTGGAGGGAGGTCATATTCAGACGTGACCTGATACCATTTCCAACAAACGATCACTCCCTACAAAGGATGGACCATAGGCGGACCAGGACCTGCCAAGACCTCTCAGAAGAGCTCCATTAGTCCCTGGCACACAAAATCCTGCCTATAGACCCTAGAAGATCTCAGAAAACTTCCATTCACGCCCGGGACAGGCGCAGCGAGTGTGAGAGAGAAACGAGAAGAGAGACATCGTAAAGGCTGACCGAACTAGCCGCTAGTTGCGCCATTTCAACAATGGACGTCGTCGTTCTCGATCGCGGTCTCTCAAGGTCGTCTATGGCGGAGCGGTTATGGTGGTTCAGTTCGGTTCGATGATGGGGTGAAAGGAAAAAAGTCCGATTAGGCCAACGGACGATCAAAAAAAAACGCGGCGCTCGACGGCGCATGGTTGGTGTGTAACAATTTGCGCAGCAAAGTGTGACATTCTTTCCGAAAGATTCGTCCATGAAAAACGACACGTCATGCATAGCGAACGACTGGAAGAGAGAGGAAGGGGGGAGAGATGGGGAGAGCAGTCAGCAGCAGTCGCAGAGAAACACAAAAAGTGCAAATGCCATACCAGCTGGCAAAGGACACAGAACAACTGAAAAGGTGACGGCCACAACCCTGCAAATAACTCTTTGTCATCACTTGTCCGCACACAAACACACAAAAAAACACTCCCCGACAAGGAAGTAACGAGAGATAAGAGAGGGAGGCCGTAGTTTGTCCTTGAGACTGACGAACAGGGAAAAAAAACCCTGAACTCCAGCGATTATGGGCTGGTTGTGACAGAGATAAATGACCGTCGTCAGCATCGATTTAGCGTTATGCAATATACGACAAGAAAAAAGTTGTTTGGTGAAACTCGTGAGATGAGAACTTACCGAGCCTAAGATAGTACCAGCGGCAGCAGCACCAGCAGCTCCAGTTCCGGCGATAGCGTTGAGCGCGTCCTTGCTCTTCTTCGAAGCTGAGCTGACCTTGTTCGGATCGCGTCGTTTACGACCTCGCTTCTTATCGCGTTTCGCACGACGTGCCTCTTTGCGAGTCTCGTGCTCGGCACGTCTTCTCGCTTTCTCCTCGCGACGACGCGATGCCGCTTCCTGAAACATGCGATTATTCCAGGGACCTCGAGGGACTCACATGGAAACTGAAGGCTACAGCGCCACGGGTATATGACAAGACAATCGCAATATGTGGTTGGCGTGGCGAGCGACGTCGCACCCCACTGGACGAGTCGTCCTATCTTTATCTACCTACCCTAGCCTTAAAGGGGCGAGAACAAGATTGTAGCGTCCATGTGTGTTTGCTCTGCTTGAATCCACATAATTTTTGCTCTAATTGACAACCTGGCGCATGTCGGGAATTCCCCACGCATCACTGCACGATATGCCACGCGCGACGAAGCGACAACTCACGATTGTCTTGTCCGTCTCCCCAGCGTACAACTGATCAAATATTCCATGTATTGTGGAATTATTTGTCAATCCCTAGTTGGGCGCGGTTTGAGTCCTATGCAACTACTACTTTTGGAAGTTAAAAGTAGTAGTTGTTCTTTCCACCCGAGTAGCTAAACATTCGACCCAAGAGGGGTTAAGCACATGAAAAACGGCTAATTTTGCCAAATACTCATCGTGCCACATGCCCCTCCCCCTACGTTCCGTTGAAGAGGAGCCACCGTATAGGTAGGGACGTCTTTAGTCCCAACGACGTGCCCTGACTCCACAACATATTCAAAGGCAATGATCAAAGGACCAGGCAGGGAGAACAGAAAAAAACGATCAATTAATCATATGCAAAAGGAAAGGTACAGAGTACATTCCGCACTTCTAAGCAGCACTGCAGGACCACACACAATACATCAACTGTCCTTGGAACATGATCTTTATCTAGTGGAATTCGCCGAAGACGCTATCACTGCGATAACACTTTTCAAACCGAGCAAGTGAAAAAGTCTGTGATCAACGCGGCAGACTCGTCTGTGAGCCACTTTAAGGCCATAACATGTCAAAAACTCTGGACCCCGTTAAATTGATTCATCACTAATGCATTTGTGTAAAATTACACTGTGACCGTCTAGGTTATACATCACAGCCTTAAAGGCACATTCCACGAGTGCAAATATGAACGAAAGCGTCAAATGAAAACGCCCAGATAAGACCATTCCTTCGTGGTTGATACTCCGCATTTGGAAATTTAGAAACAAGAAGAAACACTGAGCGCTTGGACGAGAAACCAGACAGCGAGAGAGGCCTACAGACAAGCGCGACCGCTACTCTCTGTGCGACACTTGCAGCGGGCGTGCCCAGCCTCAAGAGGGCGTGGCCTCTTGAGTCGGCGCACGCCCACAGCAAGTGTCGCACGGACAGTAGCGGTCCCGTAGCTTCCCTGCTACGAACCTTTTGCTCGCGCAAATAGCCTAATCACTGCGATTGCGAAACTACACCCCAAGCAAGCAATGGATTACGCCTCTCATATGTGTACTATAGTCTTTGCCTTCAGATCTGTACCATCAGTTCGGAGTTTTCCGTTGGGCTGGTTATCTTTGGAGAAGAACAAAGTACCCCCCCCCCCGTATAAGTGATGTATGGAAACATCACAGCCATTGGTCGTTGTATGGCTTCGTGGTGGACAGTGTTTTCGTTTAGACTGAAGCAATATAAGCACCTAATGCCCGGAAAACACCCACAATCAGAACATCCACAATCGATAAAGGGAACAACACTAAAAAGCGAAAGGCGCCTGATAAGTAAAATGGCCCACAGATAAGCTTTCCAGGGAGACAACCGGTAATAGTTGAGATTTCTCAGGTGACTTGAGGGGCAAGAAACGGCATACGCCAGACTCAGGATAGTAAAGGTTTGCAAAAAAAACCACCGTGGCAAGTAGCATCTCGGAAAGCTTTACCAAATTCCGTCTTTCACGTCTAACTACCCGCCCCTACACGTGTACATATGACGGGCGCAGCGAAAAAAAAAAACAGCGCCTCACTAGATTACATGAGCATCCCTTATCCGAAGATGGGGGAGGGCATGGCTGCGACTTTGCCGCCAGGCGATAGCAGCGGCTGCGTTGAAGAGGACACGTGCCGTTTTAGGACCAATTGTGAAACACGTCTTTGCTCCAGCCACTAAGAGGAGAAAACATTTGTCCGAGGGGAAATATTCCATGAAAAAAGACGTCTTGCATCATGCTTCAAATGATGTGACTGCCGCGCGCCACGCCCCCTGCATTATCTGGGATTAGGGGTGTGCCTGGGGTTTTTGATCCTACCCAACAGTGATTTTTTCTTTTGTAATTGCACGATCCGAATCAATATTTCAATCGATAAGCGCAGTCGACGAGCCACACCATACATGACAGCTCTTACACATTTCTATCTTAATCTCTACACAATCGGTCATTAAATTCCAGTGCATACGCGACACAAAGTACCTTTATCACACTTCAAAAGGTGCCAAACACTTTTTACTGACAGTGCTGATAATTTCGTGATCACACCACCTTGTTTACTGCCTAAAAAATTATGAATATGCTCCCTGTTATCGCACTTATGTACTTTTCATAGTACCAAAAATATTCTCGCTATACAAAAGAAACAAAACAAAACCGCGCATAGTTCTACACAGTGCTCACTACGCGACTCTAAGTCGTCATCACGTGCGTGTCGTTTAACGCACATGTCTTGCCGGTAACGCAGTCGGAAGGGACGGGCAATTCGCCTGTGCTACCTCCCTGCACGAAAGCAGTAAAGGGGCGGGACTTACCCGAGGTTGTCCTTTGCCTTCAGCGACACGATTATGAAGACAGGGTAGGCCGACGAAGAAGGCGTCTAACTGGCTACCGATATTACTAGGATATATCCACCCTTGAGCAGAAGGTGTGCTATGGGAGGCGGTTGAAAGCGGTTATTCCGCGCGTCTCTTGTGGGCGAGACATAGAGAACCGCCGAGCGTCTGCCTTAGACTTTGCGATGGCATACGTCAGAGCGCTACGTTGCCAATAGCTCAGCCAATAGACGGATATCGATCGGAGCGCCACGTTTCACCTATCTCACAGCATGGTACCCCACTTTTTTTGCCTGTACTTTCTCGAAGCTCGATATTCGCTATGATTGCTTTCTCCTCTATAACAATGGCACAGCTGCAACGGTAGTGCGTCAGCGCGTGTCACCGCGAACTCTAAACACTGCCTTGTTAGGGCGTCCCTTCGTCACACCGCCTTAGGAGGGGCAAATCTGTGTGCGTAAACGCCTTCTTTTCTCCGCCTCATGGAATTTGTCGCTGAAAACGATACATAAAGCAGTATCCACTAATCCCAGTGATGTTATTCGCTGTGTCCATACGGATAGCAACAGAACATCACACAAAGTTGCCTGACCAAATATCTAGCCCTTTGTTCTTGGGAAAGATGTGCAGCTTTTGTTCCCGCCAAGCGCAGCGCACGGCAAAATCGCGCGATAAGTGGAAGAACTTGATCTTCCTTCAGCTCAAAGGTGACGAAGGGCTCATCTTCGAGAGCAAACGCTACATCTTGACAAAAAGCCCCTCCCACTTCATTTCAATGCCCTTTTGCTCATTAGCCTCTCGCCGCACAAGAAGAAAACAGACGAATGAAACCCAATTAACCGTCAGCTGAATAGTGGGATTCGTTTGCAGACGTATAAAAAACGCTAGCGATTCTCTGCAAGTCATCTTTGAATGAGATGATACGGTAACATAAGAAACAAAGAAACCCCTGATTCAACCACAATCTTGAAAGAAATCTCACCTGTATAGATTTCCACTGCCTCTTCAGCTCCTTGTCGACCACAACGACCCTTCCAGCAGCTGCTGCAGCTTTTTGGATCGCTTTAGCGTCTCGTATCGCTTTCTTCAGCACGCTGTGCCGGGCTTTCCGTTCACGTCGTAACTTCTCGCGTTTCTGACCACGTAGACGTTTACGTTGAAGACGAGCGGCTTTTTCGATCAAACGCTGAAAAGAACGACGGCTAGTTGATTCGATTACGACAATTGTCCAAGAGGCATTGCGCAGCGCTTCGGGGGCTTCGGAAAAATCGGTGCAATGAGCACAGCTCAAGACACATTCTTTTCATTACATTCCATGGCATAGCGACACTAATTCATTTACAATTAATTTCATTGTAACAAATAACCTCTAATCAGTTTTGAGAAGAGAAAATTCAATCGAACTCCAAAAAATTATAGACGAGAAAATTTGATTGAACCCCGGAAAGATGGACTCTGTTCACGGATGGAATTGGGCAAGTTGCACGTTGCGGATCCCCAGCCAGTGAAAGGAGAGTGGAGGGAGGGTCGTGCGGTTGCTATAGGTAGACAGGGAGCTGTATGGCAGTATTTGGCCATAAAAGTTTCCAGTTGTTGACCTTTGGAGGCTTTCCTGTTCCAAGTGCTATACACCCCCCCCCCACACCTGTGAACACGATAGGTAGTACGAGAGTAGGTGAAGGTGGAGCGGTGGGGGAAAGGGCTAGAGGATCGTACTAGAAGAGGAAACCAAGCACGTGACAAGGATGTTGAACATGAGTCACCACTTGCGGTAGAATAGACGCCTCACGGTAGGTTAGAGTAGGGGCGGAGGGAGCATAACCTTTCCCTGATAATCCAATGCCGAAAATCGACCTAGTCTGTTCTGTATGAAGATGGAGGCAGTGGCGGCAAGCTCAATGGACGTTCTGCACTTGATGGGATGGGCAAAACAGAGAACCACCAAATCGCCTTCTCTGGAATGCCAGCTTTGAGACGAGAAACTGACGAGCCCACGTGGTCAGCGTGAAACGCGGGTGCCTTAGGTGATCAGAGAATAAGCGTGATGCATATGGGTGGAATTTACTGACGCATCTGAGGCTGCGGCTTTACGGTGCCTGGTCTGCCGCGCCATTTAGGGGAGAGTCCAAAAATAAGGAGGGAGCAACTTGTCCATCTGACTCCGGCCATAAAACAGCGTAATTTCCTGGTCAACCACACGACAGTCCTCGAGTCGTCGTCGGGACAGCGCAGGAGGCGTGAAATGAGTTGCGTCCGCGGCTGCATTTTCTACCAGTCATGTTCGTCGAGCCATGAGTAAAAGATACCCCACGGCAAGGCCCGCCTGACACCGCTCCGATCGGATTGCGATCGAAATGCAGCTGGCGTGCGTCCGAACAAATCGATCTGCGCAGGATTTCAACGGGCGGAGTCACTTGATACAGTTTGTCCCCGTCGTATTGGTGGCTTTTTGGAGTTTCGAGGCGGGCAAAGAGGAGCGTTTAAGTGTGAAGGGAGTAGCATGCTCGCAGTGATCTGTCGCGACTGAGTCGGGTCTGTGCTGTCGAACTTTGGCGCGCCTGAGCCAAACCTCGGAGGTAGGCAACGTGACAGTCAATTTCCTGTCGCTCCCTGGGCGTCAAACTGGACACAACGAAGCTGGACGATTGACGCTGAGTGGCAAAAAAGGGTGGGTTTCCCCCTTGCAGCTAAATGGCCACTTCCACCCAAATATATTTTATTGCTGATATGAAAACCTAGATGGCCAAATGCAGGCCAGCTCAAGGTGCAAATGTCAAAGCACGAAGATTCTCTTCATAAATAAGATTATCATGGCCTTGGCCAGGGGAGAAAACATGCGGCAAGAAAAGTGAGCAGTACACTGCTCTAATCGAGATCTTATTCTGATTAAAACTGCAGATTAAAACCCTTTGCACGGGATCAACGGAGCGAATGATACACAGCACACCACATACATACATACATAGCAGCACACTCACACAGTGTTTATTCGACTTCACAGAGCGAAAGCAAATTGAATAATCGTCGATCTGATGAGCGGATTTGCGCATAAACAAGTGGGGGGCATTGAGGTGAATTCAGGTGTAAACATCTCTACAAGTTTAGCTTCTAGGGACGTAACTGTTTGTGACGTTTCCATAAACTGCGCCAAAAATACCGGATGATTCATCTTGCCCGTTCCATTCATGATAATCAACATATCATGCGTTATTTATGAGACGCCACAGGATAGCACCAGGAAGCAAAACGTGCAGTAAACAAAATAAAAATGACAAGGCATAGAGCTATCGATAACATTTGGTTGCATAACAACGCCATAAATTTCATGTTGCAGGCTTTGCCAATGTCCTACAAAAACAATGAAGAACTGGAAACTGATATGCCGAGCCCACTGCAACTCCAATACATCATTCTAAGTTTAAACCCAAGTAAGACCCGATGAAGATAATATTCCTGGCGCTGTTCGCTGTTTGGAGGGGGCATTCTGCACTTCCGCTAGTTTGTTTTGCTAATTACTGCTAACGTACATGTCTCGCCCTGGTTAGATCTGCACGCACTTGTCAAGTGCAAGAAACTCATGCATATGTACAACTCGACAGGAATTTACAAGTCTTCACGGTAGGCTTCGGCAGTGAACAACGGGAACAAGCCAAACTGCGTCAGTTTCACAGTCTACGTTGATTACCTGGGCAGAGACAGTCAACCAAAGGGCCTGCCAAATAGCGCACTTCTCCTCTTCATCGTTCTGTACTGAGAATGGCAGCAGTGAGGAAGACACAGTGATTAACTGTCTCCGCCCATGCGATAAGCGTGGACCGCCTCAAAAGAACCCCTTCTCATAAGTTTTATTTTTTCAGCAAAGTCCCACACTGGTGTGTGTAGGACGTGCAAGGCGCTAGTCATTCAACCGACCAATGCTTTGGGACGTTCAGGATTTCTTGGAACTTCCTCGAAAAGTTTAAGATGACACCAAGTGAGTCTGCAGATTCGCCATACGAATCCAAGTCTGTTGTTCGGATAACACTCCCGGACAAGACAACTCAGCTCCATTAGGTAACGGAAATAAATGAGACTGATTTCGCAGTTTGGCTCTGTGGGGGTACCAAATGGTCCCGAATCAAGTTTTGCAGGACACATTGCGAACAATTATGAATTTCTGTGGCCAAAGCGGCTCATTCAATAATCTCGCAGCTTTTCAGTTCACAGGTCTGACCAACGTGAAACCTGCTAGTTAACATGAACTAAAACAGGGAGCTAGCGAAGATGCACAATGCCCCTCCAAGCCTAACAGCGCTCTTAATTTCTACAGAATGGCAAGGATTTACATTTCACGGTAAGGTTTCCAGCAGTGAAGTTTCAGCAGTTTCATCCTTTAGCAAGAAAACAGACAATAGCTTCCTGGAAGTTCCTCCTCTCTCAATATTTCTTATCAGTGCCCCTCCTTCTCTTCGCTCCTTATCAGATCTGCTCTGTTGACGCGATTCGATCGAAGTGATCAATGGAAGTTGCGAGCACTTTTATATCCTTTATTTGGAGCGGCATAGCGTTATCAGCACTGTGATAGTGAGGTCACTGTGAGAGCGAGAGCGTCATCACACACACAGCGATGCTTCACACGATAACATTTTGTTGACACTATCGGGGAATGTCGGCGCTTGGCACATGGCCGAATGATCTTTTGCTTCTCTTCACGATCGCACAGAATTAATTATTCCAGCCGAGAAGCCTTGCTGTTTTGAGGGGTTTCGCTAGGGACGAACAATCTGTCTGGACTCTCACTCTGGATGTTTCCAAGCAGGGTACCTCGTACGCCGGCGATTCCCAGCAAAGGAGGGAGGCTGTATCTCGTCGCTAAAGGGAGGGATCGTATCTGCCCTCAAAAAAATGTTCCTTTTCTCGATTTCTCCCTATCCACGCGCGCTATACACAGCACCCCACCCCTTCACGCTCGGTGGCAGTTTCGAGGTGGGGTGGGGGGCTTTGAAAATTCCGACTGTCTAGGTAAGCGTGCCCGAATAACGAGTCAAAGACAATTTGGGGCAGCTGCGGAAAAAATACTACCAAATAGCTGCCCCTGTAAGAAAAATTGATTCCTTACCTTTCCCCTCCCCCTCCCTATGTGACATGATTGCGAGACTCATTTGTTATATTGAAGTTATTGCTAACATCGGTATAAAGTGAACTTTTTCTGACTTTATGACCCTTTTATGATCCCCCCTCCTCGTAAGCGTCTTATCAGTATTCGATCCCTCCCGAATGACAAAATCAGCAGTTTGATAAGCGACTTCCTTGACTAAGATTGTTACGAAGTTTCCTAAAATATTAGACGGGGAGGGGGTAAACATAAGTGTATAGGGGAAAAATATGTGATAGACGCCTGGAACGGCCATTTCTGAAGCATCCTAGATGCACTGGAATTCAGAGATTGGAACGGGGGAACGGAATTTATTTAACGGCCAGGGAAATTTGCATACAATTTCCTGAGCATCGGACCCAGACCAAACCATCTCATCCTCCATTCCTGAGGAGTAGGGGGAGCAAACGGTATCGTAATTTGGTTATGCGAAAACGGATCCATCATCAACGGCTTCTCACAATCCACTGTGGAGTTCCGCGACTAACAGGCTTTCTAACAGGAATCGGCAGAAGGGGAGGGGAAGGGGCGGGGGTGATATGACTCGGCCCAAGAGAGCTGAATTTTAGAAGCTAATCTTGTTTCTGAGGCGGAGGTGGTGTAGTGACAAGTGGCGTGCTTACCACTCGCGCGGCGCCGGGTTCGAATCCCGGAAAAAAAACACCTGCCCAGGCTGACCTTCTACCCTCCGGGGACGGCAGATTGGTACCAGATTCGTCTGGGAGGATAAAACACTGACTTGTACATCGGCTGGCCACCTCAAGTCATTGTATAGGCCACATCGCATTCAGTAAGCCCCTACGATTCTGAATGGAAGTAGAATGCATGCCGCATCCCACAAAGGGGTTGACCAACGGCGTAGACTTTATCCTTTTCTTTGCAGCGCCTCGCTAGGCATGAGCAGGACCGAGACAAGAAACGTTACAGTATCCAATCGGTCACACATTTGTGATACGAATTGTCACGCGTAATGCGACATTAGCATGTTGCGCTCCTCTCTAAGCACTGTACTGCTACAGTACCTATGACTGGTTATCAATAGTTGATAGAAACAGTTTTAAGCTTCTGCAGATTCTCCAGATGGCTTATCCTAATTTGTGGTGGCCAGGCGCAGGTCGTGCACCAGAACAATCAAGGATCGGGAAAAACTACTTCTCGAAGTCGAACACGACTTCTCCCCCCTCTCGCACGGGTCCTCCGCGGTACCCTGGCGAGCCGGCAGTTGTTACAACCTCCGGTCTTCAATCGGAGACTGCAGCAATCTCAAAAAACCCTACCTTTGTCAATTTTCATCCACTTCCCTCCAAAAACACCTTCCGCGATACTCGAATGGGTGGCAACCCCTCCCTAGCGCGCCTTTTTTTGAACGCGCCAACTGGAAAGGCACAGTCTGTGGATCTCACCTAATCGAATATCGCGGAATGGGTTTTCAAAGGAGGTATATAAAGATTGGCAAGATTTAGATCGGTGAAGATTTTTCGAGCTACCGCTGTCTCCGCCCATTCGATCACTGCGGAATACGTTTTTGAAAGAAAAGAGCTTTTCCAGTCCACCGACCACAGTTGAACATTTCGCCTCATACGACTTCCTTCCCACATGGATTCTTCGACCTCCCTTCTGGACCTCACTTACTGCAATCGCGGAACTCTCAACCCGTATCTCACTTAAAAATTAACCAGAAATCAGCCATTCCGTGGGTGTTGATGATCTTTGCGCCCATGAGAATCACACGCAATGCACACTTGGCTTTTGAATAACAAATAACTCGTCATTCAAATATAACTGCACGGTATCAGTGATCACCTCTGAGCAAGCAACAGGGGGTGCACGGTTGCAAATCAGCTGTTTGTTTCGTGTTTTCGAAGCAGGCGTCTTGAAGACCATCTGTCCCTCTCATTGTGTAAACAAGCGCCGTAAACTCTTAAAAATCACGCTCTAACAAAAAAGTGGGTGCCGTTAGATTAGAGAAGATGGAGGGGGCAGCTACATTAGTTCCTTTCGCTAGAACATGCCAACAGCCAAAAAGTGTGCTCCAGTGATGACCGAGAAAAAAAAACTACAAACACCTCTTATCTGCAGCTTCAATCAATCTCATGTGAAGGTCGTGCCAATGCCAGTCACGCATCAATAGGTCTCACAGATAATTCCCAAAGAACAAAAGAACAATCGCTATCGAAAACAGCAAAGAAACGGCCGAAAAAAGCAATACCGTAGAGAATTCTGCTTGGAACTACTCCTTTACCCGCTACAGCGAGCTCTATCTGCGAAATGGCTAACTCTCTGGCTAGGTAGAGAACCAGGCTACCTACGCCAAAGGTACTTGCGATAATCCAACTTGGCGGATCCGATCGCTGGTTTCTGGAGGGAACCTTCCGCCATTGACTCTCCGGCTGCCGACATTCAAAACTTCTTTGTTATGGCTTCCCATCTGATTACTAAAAAAACCAGTTCTTTATTCCATGACGCCAGCGGTTAATCCAAGCGCTCTAAATATTCGAACTATGAACGCATATGATTAAAATATCCGAACGAAGACGGATTATCTGGATTACACGCCATGACTAGCGTACAGAATGAGTATTACAATACCTGCATGCTAATCTGCTATATTCACCATAATAGCCAGAAACAACTCTGCAAAGCTGCCATGAAAACATAGGATTCGTCGGACAACATCGGCAGAAAGGCTTCATGCAATGTGGGAATTTCTTCCCGGTTGGGAACATTCTGGATTCTGGTGAAGCGCTGATCCCCGAATAATCGCCAATGAGCTGCCGTTTAGAGGTTTTCCAGTTGGAACAATAGAAAATGGGAGAGCCTTTGTACAACAGCTATCGAAGATTACTCGAGGACTAGAGTTTTCCAGGATCCATGATACTCCCTGACGAGAAGTACTTCCCACAATGGATGAAGCGCTTCTGATCATGTTGTCTGACGGATTGTTGGTATTCTTTGTACTTTTGTAATGCTGTTTGTGGATATTAAGTTAAATATCACAGATTAGCATGCAAGCACAGTAATCCTCATTCTATAGGCTAGTCACAGGCGTGTAACCTAGAAAATTCTTCTTCTTCGGATATTCTAATCTTATGCATCCAAGAAGCTCCCATATAGGGCAGTATTTACTCGCGCCCAAAAGCCTTCTAGATTTGTATTCTGCCGCGAAGAGCGACCTGGAAGACGGCAGGTATAATACTGCACTCCTGCGTGGCTAGCTTTGGATTTTCCAGCTAGGCTCCATGCGAAATCCCAACCTTGGAAGCCTAGTATTATCCATTACTTTTTCTTCTTCTCCGCGCTAGTCCCGCGCTGTCGCAGCGCCCACTTCGAAGTTCGCCACCTGTTTCGATCCAATGCATCTTTGCCGAAGCTTTCACTTCAGTGAGATCTTTCTTGATAACGTCCCTATCTTTTTCGTAGCGGCTCTTCGTGATCCCTTGTCATGCACTTCGAAGTCCTCGGATGGTTCTCAGATCTTCTTGTAACCAAGACCATCCTTACTTGTTAAGAAAATGAACGGTCTCTGATCAAACGTTGAGCATTCCATGTTACAATGTAGCCAATGGAATGCGATGGAACCTTGGTTACGCGTTTTTCCCTTGATCACCTATCATTGTAACCTTGAAAATTCCCCGTTATCATTCCAATAAACTTCTTCATTTTTCTCTGTGCACAGAGCCAATGCCGCCGCCGCGCGTCAAGAACCGTTTGTTCGTTTTTGGAATGATCGATCACATTCTGTACAATGATACGACGACAGAAGAAACTCAATAACAAATGAATCGCATTCCGTCGCGCGCGTTTTTTCTCGCGCATACATCGCCGCCCTTGCACTTCGCCCATCATCATCATCATCATCACTGCTCTTGCCGCGCCATCGCCATCCCGCCAATGACGACGACGACGGTTGTCGTCTCGTCACGGCTCTGCATTCGACAACTTCCTAATCGTTTCTCGACAGCACTTCCATCGACCCTTAACGATTGCAAAAAACGTGCAGCGCTCGCTCTCTGCACTTGTGGCCGTCAATGGGGGAAATCGAGGGACCTGGCACGGACGAATGGGTGGTAATTTCAAAGATCCCATGAAAAGGTGTTTTTATCTTTAAACATTACACTATTTACACAGCATAGTGTAATGCAAACAGTGCAGTAAAGCGCCACAAGTCATAAGACTCTATGGGGGCCATTGCGCCTAAATATAAAAACTACTTCGAAAACATTTCTCTGAACACCAGAAAGCGACCAGAAGACATGAGGAAGAAGTGTTTTGAACATCTCATCTTCAAGTGAGATCGATGGATGCATTTCGGCTTGGTGGGGACACCAAACAGTATTCAGAGAAGCTTGCACAGGCCATATATGAAAACCTGTTTATTCTTGTAACCAAAGTAGCTCACTTTAACCATTTCATATCTTCACCGAAGTTTGCCACGTTAGCCTGTTAGTTCTCATGGTTAGCAAAAGGCAAAAGGAACTAGCAACATGGCAAAGTGCCCCTGTCTCCTAAGCCGAACAGCGCCAATCTGCATTCTGGGAAAAGCAGTGTAATGACGATGAGCCTCGCTGCTGAGCCCTAGTCACGCAGAGATTCAAAGGAAAATAAGATCTGGCAAATCGCATGAGCCCAACTTCCGCCCTCCTCTCCCAATCAGAAGCCATTAATTGTCTAACAGTTCACTAACAGTTCAATGAGCAGAGCTTTCCCTAGTTACACTGCCGCTCCCAAATGGATCAGATCCTAGCAAGAGATGTATTTCGTAGCGGACGAAGGGGGGGGGGGCGGCGTAGGGGCGTGAAGGGAATTGCTCTCGGGGAATAAAAAGGAAAAAGTCCCCACCCAAGAGATGTTCTCAAAGAGTAAGATGGTTACCAAGTCTCAGATCTATGAAACAATCGGAACTGCTCAAATAAATCCGAATCAGCTGCATGAATCCACTTAAACTCTACAACGCGAACCATGTTCACAATAAGACCCCCCCCTTACCAACTAGCCTCGATTTCCGAATGAAGCTTTCCATGTGGGCTTTTCGCTAGGATCATGAGTACTTCCTGCCACATTTGCCGGCTTTTTCTTGCATGCATGTGTTGGTCTCACGTTGTTGTTCAAAAACACATTCACGACAGTCGTGAGGTGGTGTCGGTTCCACCATTGTGTCAAACTCATTCTAAAGCATTCTAGGGTCCATAACCATAAAAAAGGGAAATACGCCAATGACGGAGGCAAATGAAACGTCCATTCCTCTATGACAAGCGTGGACGTGGACTCTATCTCCCAAACACGTGGACTTGTAAAATGACTAGCTGCGTTGAATTTTGCACGCAGAATACACCATAATACATTATTGATATCTGATTCAGGAGCGTAACTGACCAAGGGGGGGGGGGGGGGGGGGGGGGGGGGGGGGTGAGTCAGCGCCGGTGCACTGCCAGTGTGAATAAGCGGAAGCCATCAATGCTCCACGAAAATTCATCTTATAAGTGAAAAGGTTTTTAATCTAAGGGCAAGCGTAATACTCTGCAGCGCGGATGTAGACTTGAGAATTGTGAGCGGCGCGGGAATCGTAGGATCAAGCGTAGGAGTAAGGAACTAGGGGTTACTTGCGCGACGGAAGGGGGGGGGGGAGAGGGGGAGGGGAGAGGGGCAATTCTGCACTTTCGCTGCTTCACTAGTTCGGTTTACAAGTCTCACCCTGGTGAAACCTGTGAATTCTTGTAAAGCTCGAGCACGCTAGTCGAGCCACCACACCCCCTCCCTTCCTGTCGAAAACTGCGCCGGAAGTAGATAACGTTCGAAGTCTAGGCTGCTGGGTTCATTCTGACATCCTGTGCGTCCTTTCCTTTTCTTCATATTCATGACATGCATTGTTAGGCTTCCTTAAAGAAGATGAGTTCATACCGATCACTTCTTCTCAGTTCCTTGTCTGATTGCCATCCATGCCCAAAAGTCCCCATCACGTAATAAAGGGGGTCATTCCCAAAAGCAATTACCACATAAATATCGTTCCCATCCGCAATAAATCGCCGGATGGGATAAAATTGTTAATGGCCTTCTGTCGTCACTTCGAGAAAAAAAACAAAAGAAGGAAATGCATCCAACATGCCATTAGAGCTATGGGCGGGGAAATCCCGTAAAAAGCTTTTCACGATGGTAAATGGGAGATCCGGGCCAAAGCGGTGGAACAAAGAATAGGTGACGCTGTTGGAGTTGGAGACTGCTACGTAGGCAGCTGGAAAAAAGTCCCCACACTGGCAAACACAGCAGAACTATTCACATCAACAATGAACTGTTACAGTACTTGATGCCAAGCTCTGCACCTCCCCTTACACCAACACCGAGGAAATATTTCCTATGAACTTCCCTGGAACGTCTAGGTCAGCTACTGTAGACCAAATCGTATCTACTCAAGGCCAAAGGTATACGGACTCAGAAACTTGATGATGGTGAGTAAGAGGGGCCAAATTGAGCAGGAAAGCAGTGATATTTCAGTCAGAGAGGCCGCGTTCATACTTG